>PVJL010008066.1:0-70689 GCA_004026885.1 Lyroderma lyra
TAGCCCACCCCCTTCCTCGTCCGCCTACCAATCCACAGCCGCAAGTTGCCTCTACGTCACGCCTCCGAATTTTTCCATCTCCGCAGGTGGTTTCTCCATCGGTGCGGGCGCGGGGCTTCTGGCGGGTGGGGTGGTGGCCCAGGTGAGCAAACACATCTAGCGCCTGGGCGGGGAGGGCTGGGTGCCAGGAAAAATGGGGAATGGTGTGGATTGAGTTAACAGACTTTTGCTAGCCTGAATAAGGGGAGGTGTCCAATTAGTTACCTGCTAGATGACGTCCAAGGAGAGGATGAAGCCAAAATTTATTTGGCTGTGTCAGCCGCCCTTTGATTTCATGAAATTACTTTTCTCAGACATACAAATCTGACTTCAATTGTGAATCAGCATTATTCAAATTTTCAAAAAGCTGGGCTAAGGGTGTGTTATCATCCATAAATGCTCTGGTAAAACTTAAAAATCCACAGAGTATTTACAATTAGTTGAAAAAGGCTAATAATAACCTCTATCAGTTGATTTAGATTTTAAAGTTCTGGAGACCTTTCACATAATCTTTTTGTGTTACAGTGAGGAAAAAAATTGAAAGGAGGATATTCATTCCACTTAAACTGAAAGAATAATTCAAATTTACTGCCTCTAAAGTATCATTGGGCCACCACAAAAATATTTAAGAAATTACTTTTGGCTTCAAAGCTCTGCAAAAAATGTTTTTGAGATCTTTTTTAAATATCTGAAATCCAGAAAAAAGGAAAATGTGGTTTATATCCATGTGCAACAATGAAACTAAGTTACAGAATCTAAAGTTTGTTGTTTAATAATAAAACTAGGAATTTATTATACAACAAGTTGACAATGCACTGTAGAATTGTACACCTGGAACATATGTAATTTTTGCTAACCAATGTCACCCCAATAAGTCTAATAAAATAATAATAAACCTAGGACTAGAAATGTCCCTGTAAGCCTCAATTTACAGACACAAAATCATTTACATTTATAAGTCAATTCATTGTCATGAAAGTTAAACTAATTTGCATAGGCTCAATACATACCTTTTCCTCTATATGGAAAGTTAAAACTTTCCTTTAATATCAGAGAGTTGGAGCACATTATCCCACATTCAAGGAAGGCTTAGAAGGTCTTTGAATCACAACACTGGGAAGAACATCATAAATCTTACTCCTACACTTCTCTGATAGCTTACAAAATACAAGCATAACTCAGAGGTATTGCAGGTTTGATTCCAAACCACCACAAAAAAATGAATGTCACAATAAAGCAAGTAATGAATTAATTTTTTGGTTTTATTATATTATGCTTACACTTATACTGTAGTCTTAAGTGTGCAATAGCATTGTCTTAAAGAACAATGGATATACCGTAATTAAAAATACTTCGTTGCCAAAAATTGCTAACCGTCATTTGAGCCTTAATCCAGTCAAATCTTGCTGGTGAAGGGTCTTGTAAAAAATTGCAACTGAAGAGCAATCAAGGGAGGCACAATAAAACGAGGTATGCCTGTAGACCATCATGTGAAAAGAACACGCGGCCAGGGTTAAAATCCACTAATAGTCTTTTCTATTAAGTTTTTCTCCTTCAACTGGTTTCAAGGGAATTAGTGAAATTTATCCCATGCTGTAAAGCTGAATGTGTTAAACCCTAAAACATGAAAATGAAGCAAATTGGCTTAAATACAAGCAGACTTCTTAGTTAACTGCGTAATAAATTGAATTCAGTGCCAGCCAGTTCTTCCAAATATTGTTGTCTGAAGTTAGCTTGTAATAGTTCCTTCTAAGTTCCATTAAATATACGAGGGCTGTCCGGAAAGTATCCAGCCACGTAATAAGAAAACTTGAGACATTTATGTCTGGTTTCCACCCACCCACCCACCCCCCGGACAGCCTCATATATATTTCTCTAATTCGATGTTTTCCCCCTGATTCAGTGTCTTTGTTTTGCTCCAAGTACGGCATTTGTAGCCTTTCGTTCTATTTTGATGGATTACTGGGATTAGTTTTAATTAAAGTTACTTCTAATCAGCACTTCAGAAAGTACGTTGTTTTTCTTACTTTGTAGACTGCGATCAACGAAAATACTGGAAACGTGAAAAAATTAGGAATCCTTAAGTCAATCACAGAACTGAACTCTGTGGCTACAGGAATGCCATGGTCGCTTCACAATCACTTCCACTCAAAATTAGGAACTGCAGAACCCCAAGCGTGCCTGCCAACATAGGGTGCCAGAGAGATCAGGTGTTTGCTGCTTATTTTTGTGCAGTACACCGTGGCAGCTCCGGGAAACTGCAGGCTGCCCCCTGGTTTCGAAGCCAGGGACGCATCCGTCCGACAACAGACACCGAAAAAGAGGAACCCGGCAAACGCTTCTAAACCACGACAGAGACCCCTAACCGAAGGAAACCCGTCAACTCCAACGCTCACCCCACTCTCCCACACCACAAGCCTATCGGAGCCCGCACACCGGAAGCGAAACTGGAGAAAAAGCCACGTCCAGAGCGTGGTAGAACGTAGGCGCGCCTACGTCAGAGGCCGTCCTTCCGGCGATGGGTGGGCCTGAGGGCGTCGGGGGGCGGAGCGGAGGCGGGGCCTTGGGCTGGCTGAGGCTCTGGTGGGAAGGTGGGCTCAGACCGAGGGGACTACGGGTCGGCGTTGGGCTCAGTGGACTCGAAACAAAGGACTGTCCGATAGGGACTCGGCGCGGCGCTTTAGGACCGGTGTCTGAGCGGCCGATCGGGCTTGTCCGCCCCTCACTGCCCTCGCCGCGCGTTCTCAGTCGGCTTCTCCTTGGCTCCCTACAGCCCGCGCCGCGGTGGGGGCCCCCGGCGCAGCGGCACCTGCTGCTGAGGGACCCCGCGGCCCGCCCAGGTGCTCATGATGGGGCTGATCTTCGCCAAACTGTGGAGCCTCTTCTCGAACCAAGGTGAGCAGGATGGAGCTGCGCAACGGCTCGAAGCCGAGGGAAGAGGTCTGGCCTCCGAAGAGGACAGGCAGCCGGAGGCGGCGGCACGCGCGGCGGGCACGGAGATTCGGAGACGCGGAGAAGTGACTTAGACTAGGGGGCGCGTAGAAACGCAGAATTTTAGGCCGGGAGAAGGTGCGGGAGAACTGGGGAGTCAGAAGAGCAGGCGTGCCTTGTCCGAGAATCCAAACTAAGGTTCTGGGGACTTGAGCGAAGCTGAGCGCAAAGCACCTAATGGGAACTGCAGGCATTTGGGGGGTCTTTTAGGTTTCTAGTTCAACAGCCTAAGTCTTGCCCCAGGATAAGTGTACGCCCAGAAACCTATCAACTTTTTTTTTTTTTTAAACTAGTGCTGCTTTGTTTTCCGACCTGCTCTTTAAGCCTAGGCGCCTTCACCTTGTCTCTGATTTCGCTTGCTAAGACGAAGGATCGAGTCATCCTATTGAAATAACGTGGTTTCTGGCAGTTCCTCATCCTGAACACTTTTGTTCTTGGATGTTAGAAAACGAAAGACTTCTGGTTCTATGTAGGATTTGGGGTGTCCGTGATTAGCCTAGACCTGAATGTGAGACATGTAGAAGTTGCAAGTCCAAAGGGCTAAGAGGTTGTAAAACCTGTTCTGAGTCAGAGAGAAAGAGTTGTAACGTCTTCTAAAGAGAGAAAATACCCAGACAAAAAGGGGCGACAGTGGGTAAAGTTTTAGGCATTCTTTTAACAGAATGTTTTCTTAGTGATTGAAACCAGTTTTTAAATTCAACTAGTTTCATTTTGCATTTAATACCCGGGCATAAAAGAAACAGTGTTTATGATGATACCAGTTTGTTACTGCTAATGTATCTTTTTTTCTGGATTTAAGAAGAGAATGAAATGGTTTTACTTATTTTGTTCAATAGATTGGTAAGAACACTAAAGTAGTCTTTTCAAGGTTATAGATATAGATATATGCAAACATTTAAGACATCTGAAAAGTGTAACGATTAATACAATAATCACCTGCTTATCGTTTCCCATAGTTTAAGAAATGAAACATTACCGAAGTCGTTGGTTCTCCCTGTGTAACCTGTCCCATTCCCCTTTCTCCCACCTCTGGGTTACTACTGCTCTTTATCGTGTTTTGGAGTCTTCCTGAATCAAGCCTAGGAGGGAATAGAGAATATAAAGGGACGATTCAGGAGATGATGAAAGACGTTCATGGGCTGATTTTATAGTCACATATTTGTTCAGTTCTCCTAAATCCTCATGACTACTTAGATTTTTTTCCTTTAACTTTCCTATTGAAAATTTAGAACTATCAGTAGTAGCTCATCTGTCATTTTCTTCTCATTGATTCCTGCAGCTAGCATTTAGTCTTAGGCCATAAACCAGGCTTCCGAGGTAGGCATTGGAGGCACAGAAAGATTTAAAAACAAACACCAAAGATGTGAAATTACTTGATCTCGAAGTGCTCAAAAATCAGTAAATGAAAAAAGTCATAGAACAACCGCAGTGTGGAAAATATTTCAAAGAAGATATGTGTAAAAGTGTGGCGATGGCAACTAAAAGGAAATGATTAATTTTTCTCATGTAGTTCCTTGAAGACTATAGAAAAGGGTATAGTACTTGGACTTTAATGACGAGTAGGAGTTTACAAGCCATGATAGGCTGACTGAGTAGAAGGGACTTGTTATTCTAGGCAGAAGCACTAATATGAGGGCTGTCTGTGAAAAACTCAGCCATAAATGCCTCTGCTTTTCATATTACATGGCTGGATAGTTTCCAGACAGCCCTCCTATGCAAATAGGAGTGGAATGAAATAGTTTGGTACAGCAAAGGAAGCCGAAAATAGTTTAGTTTGGCTGTATTTTAGTTTGCCTGTGGGGGAGTTAGAGGAGATGAGGTTGGAGAGGTAGCCAGGGGAAGCAGATCACAGAGGGCCTTGTATGTTGACCAAGACTTGAAGCTGTACCAGGCAAGCCTTGGGAACAGTTCCATAGTTTGGTCCTTGTATGTATTTTTAAAGTCCAGTTTGTTGATGTGGTTGGATTTATGATATGATTAGATACAGCCTGAACAGATGTACTGTTTTTAATGGGACAGAAAACAATGGTATTGTCCTGTTTCAGACATTGTGTATGGTCAGCCCACTGACACCTTGAATTTAGCCCAGTGAGATGAGGCTGACCATTGGTACCATTTGAAATGGGACACACCATTTTCTGTCCTGCTTAACACAGTCATCTGGTCAGCCCAGTTAGACACTAAGATACGCTGGTTTATTACTTGTTTTCCGTTTGTCTCATTTGCTTTTGTTTTGTTGTTACTCAGTTCCTCTTTTCCTTCTTTTGAGTTAACCGGTTTATTTTTTAAAATTCCATTTTAATTTTTTCCTTGACTACTTTAGCAGTTCCTCTTTGCATTATTTTCATGGTCCTTCAGGGAATTACAGCATACATTCTTTCTTTTTGCACGCAACTTAATGTTAATAGTGTAACAATTGTCAAGTGTAAGAACCTTGAAACCATGTAATTGCGCTCTCCTTTCCCTTTGTAACTATACAGGTTATGTGTCATATGTATTGTATCTACGTATGTTGTGAACTGCACAGTACAGTGTTATAATTTTTTTAGTTATAATTTTTGCTATAAACAGTCAACATGTTCTTTAAAGTTATGAGAGGGTAAATTTTGCTCATGTTTATACATATTACTGTTTTTGATGTTACTGAGTTTTCATGCAGCATGATTTCCAAGCTGAAGAGCTCTAGCATTTTATAAGTGTAGCTCTGCTGGTGCTGAAATCTCTTAGTTTTCTTTTTATCTGAAAATGTTTTTATTTTGCCTTCATTCTTGAAGTATATTTTTGCTAAATATAGCATCTTAGGTTGTCGTTCCCACCCCCACCCCTCACAGCCCCCTGTTAATACTCTAAAGTCATTCCACTGTTCAGGCATCCAGTTTTTTCCCCTGGTGAAAAGTCCGTGAATATTTATATCTTTACTGTCCTTTATTTAGCCTTTCTTTTTCTTGCTGCCTTCAAGATTTTTCCTTTATCTTTGGTTTTCAGTATATTAACCATGAAGCGCCTAGCTTTGTTTTTCTTTGTATTTATCCTAGTTGGAGCTTGTTAAGCGTCTTGAATTCGTAATTTTTTCCTATTTTTGTACTCACCCAGTTGATTTGTATTTTTCTCCCAGATTACCCAACATAACCTGTTAATAAGTTTATGAAGTCCATGTAGTGAGGACCAGCATTTTAAAAAGGAATGAGTGTTCTAAAATAGAAACAATCAGAATGTATCTCAGTTAGTAAATGCAGTTCTGTCTGTGAAACTTCTGTTTCACTTACGTGTGCCCTGAGTCATGACACACTAGTATTTTTTAACTGAGGTCATGGTCCAATAAGTTTGAAGACCATTGATTAGATCGTCTGTGCTCCTTAATATTTGTCTTGCAGATTATAACCTTCTCTGAGTAGTATTTGAATTCTTTAGAGAACCACATTTCAGTATTTCCTGTTGAAGCTGTTCTTAATCAATCCTTCTGTTACTGAGTAGGGGGAAGGGAGACATTTTTGTTACTTCAGCCTGGCCTGTGACTAAGCTTAGAGTGTTCTGATTAAACTCTTTGATCTTCTTTCTTTATCTGCATTTAATCCCCTTGTGTCTCAGAAGGTTGTTTTTCTTCTAGCCTTGGATATGCTCTTCTTATTTATCATTGCAAGACTCTAAGACTTGATTTTTATCATAAAGCTGGGGAGGCATCATATTGGGATACTATTAGTTAAAGTTCACAGCAATATAACCTTAGGCAAGTTATTTGACCTAACACTCAGTTTCCTCATCAGGGAAATAAGGAATAATACCACTTTCTCATGGAATGATTGTGAGGATTAACTTACATAATGCAAGTAAAACACTTAACGCTGACACTAGACTATTCCTTTTTATTATTGACATTTTATTTTCTTAACTTGAGAATTGAATTCTAGATCTCACTTATCTTTAAGAATATTACCATATGATACTTCTATCTGTTGCTTTGTACTAGTGGTGCTGTACTGTAAGTGCTTGCTTACATACCCAACTTTAAGATTCTTCAGGGTACAGACCTTACATTATTTGTCTTAATTACAAATATTGTAGCGATGCATATAATGAACTCAGTAAATGTTGAATTATTTAATCATCAGATTTACATATCCCAAAATGAGCAAGAAACAAATGCTAGCTTTCACCTATGTCTACTAGAACAAATTGCTTAACTTCCTAGGGCTTCCATTTCCTTTTCTATAAAATAACTAAAGTGGCCTGGGTCAGTATTTTGTACATTTTTAGAGATCTGGGTTCCTCAGATGTGCCTTAGAGGTGAAACATTTGTTGATGCAAGAGGTAGAAGGAATAGATCTCAAATCACTCTGAATTTTTACTACCTATTTCTTGCAGTAATTCAGACTTACTTTCATTGCATGTCATGTCCCAAATTTACTAAGTCGCCAAATTGTTTGTTAAGTTGCTTAGCTGTTTATATACTCTGTGTCTTATATAAGGCTTGTTCTCATTACGTGACATTAGTGCAGATATTGTATATCTAGAAGGTAGCAGTCCCTATTTCACGATACTTTTGTATATTAAAATAAAAGTTGGTCTTTTTTTGACACGTTAACAATATATTTAGTGCTTCTCTAACACTTCTCTTATATTATTCTTATTGCATAGTTTGTTATTTAATACTAAAATTGTAGTTTTGTTTGTTTTTTTCCATTAGATTTTGTTACTGGGTTAAGGGCTGGCTGCTGGCCACTCATCTAATAATCAGGAGACAGGTTTGTATAAGAAAAGCAGATTTATTCCAAATGCCAGCATTCAGGGAGGATGGCAGACTCCTGTCCAAAGTCCATCTGCTCAATCCTAGTGTGGCCAAAAGGTTTTATAGACCTGTAAGAAGAGACAGAAAGGAAGAGATGGTCCAGGAATTCCTGGGTACTTTGAAAAAAGAAAAGAAGGCAGTCCCAGAGTCTAGCTGGTTTCTGGGATAAGCGTGGACCTTATGTAGATGGTGTCTTGAGCAAACAGAGTCCTTAAGGCTGGTATGCATACAGGCTTGGGCAGAGTCCTTAGAGAGGGAAGCAAAGAAAAGGAAAAAAGTTTTTAAAAGTTTTAAGCTAAATTATATTGTTGAATCAAACTAATCTTAGGGTATTAGAACCTGAAAATAGAGACTACAGTGCCATCCTTACAGTATCTCTACTAAAACTATAAGTTGAGTTTAGTAAAAAATTTTTAAAATTGGTTTAAAAGAAAAATAGTTTTTATTTGATTTTTCTTCCATGTAATGTTTCTTTTTTTAAATTATTTTTCTTGTTAGCCATATTTGATCTATATTTGTCTATAGCAAATGCTCTTACTAATTTTCTTTTGCAGCCTCTTCCTGTATCGTCTTCATGTCTTTATGCCCTGCTTCCAAAAAAGTGTGAACCAGCTTTTTAGGAGATCCAAAAGAACAAACACTGTAGCCAACACTGCAGAGAAACTTCTGTGCAAGCACTTGATCAAAATTAAACAAAAGCTCTGCAGTTGGACCTTTTCCTTCATTTAGTATAAATAAACATGCTTTGTGTCTGGTTCTGGAAATGCATAGATTGGTAACACTGGAAATACTCTTCTCAGACCTTTGTTGAGGGGAGACATGCAACTTAGTCTCCTGGAAAAGATTGCCAGTGAAATATGATGCCCAAGGTGACTGTCTCATGGTCTGCTGACACATTCTGCAAACATTTGGAGTCATTGTCAAGAAGAAACAGAAAACCTGAACAAACCAATAACTACTACTAATATCGAATCAGTAATTACAAAAATGCCCAACAAACAAAAGTCCTGGCCCAAATGGCTTCACAGGTAATAAATGTTTTCAGTAAAATAGCAGGATATAAAATTAATATTCAGAAATTGGTTGCGTTTTTAATTCCACTAGTGAGCTATCAGAAAGAGAAATTAAGAAAACAATCTCATTTACAATTACATCATAAAAATAAAATACCTAGGAATAAACTTAACCAAGGAGGTAATAGACCTGTACTCAGGAAACTGTAAGACATTGAAGAAAGAAAATGAAGAAGATAACAAATAAATGGAAATATATACCGTGCTCATGGATAGGAAGAATGAACATTGTTTAAATGTCCATACTACCTGAAGCACTCTATAGATTCAGTGCAATCCCTATCAAAATACCAATGGCATTTTTCACAGAACTTGAACAAATAATCCTAAAATTTATATGGAACCACTGAAGACCCCAAATAGCCAAAGCAATCTTGAGAAAGAACAAAATTGGAGGTATCACAATACCTGATATCAAACTATACGAAAAGAGTATAGTATAGAAATCAAAGAAGCATGGCTCTACTGGCATAAAAACAGACAAGTAGATTAATAGAACAGAATAGAGAACCCAGAAATAAGCCCACACCTATATGGTCAATCTATGACAAAGGAGGTGGGAATATAGGTACATTGGAATAACACAGTCTCTTCAATAAATTGAATGGGGAAAACTGGAGGGATACATGCAAAAAATGAAAGTAGACCAATTTCTTAGACCATCTACAAGCGTAAACTCAAAATGGATTAAAGACTTAAATGTAAGACCTGAAAATATGAAACTCCTAGAACATACTAAACACTGCATCGCTCTTCATATTATTTTTTTAGATATGTCTTCTCAGACAAAGGAAACAAGAAAACATAAGCAAATGGAACTACATCAAATGAAAGATTTTGAACAGCAAATGAAATCATCAATAAAATGAAAAGACAATCTACTGAATAGGAGAAGATATTTGGCAATGATACATTTGATAAGGGGTTAATAACTAAAATATATAAAGGACTCTCCAGAGAGGCCATACATATGGCTAGTAGACATAAGAAATGATTCTCAAATCTCTAACCATCATAGAAATGCAAATTAAAACCACAGTGAGATACCACCTCACTCCTGTCAGAATGGCCATCATCAATAAATGAACAAACAGCTAATGTTGGTGAGGATATAAAGAAAAAAGAACCCTTGTGCAATGTTGGTAGGATTGCAAATTGGTGCAATCACTGTGAAAAACATCATGGAGGTTCCTAAAGATATTTAAAAATAGAACTACCATATGGCCCAGCAATCCTATGCCTAGGCATTTACCCAGAGGAATCCAAAGCATGAATTCAGAAAAATATATGCACCCTTATGTTCATTTCAGCATTATTTACAATAGCCAAGATATGGAAGCAACTTAAGTGCCCAAGATGATTGGATAAAGAAGATATGGTACATGTATACAGTGGAATACTACTCAGTCATTAAAAAGATTGAACTCTTATTTGTGACAACATGTATAGGATCTCACTTATATGTGGAATCTAAACAACAAAAATAAATGAACAAACAAAACAGAAATAAACTCATAGATAAAGAGAACAAACTGATGATTGCCAGCTAGGAGGTGGGTAGGGTGCTGGGTAAAAAATGTGAAGGAATTAAGAGTTACAACATGGCAGTTACAAAATAGTAAAGGGGATGTATAGCACAACATAGGGAATACAGCCATTAATACTATAATAACTGGGGAGTTCCCTGATGGTGTAGTGGCTTAAGGCTTCAGCATTGGTGCTGTCAGCTCAGCGCTGCGGCCTGGGTTCGATTCCCAGCCAGGGAACTACCCACATACCAAAAAGCAAAAAAACAAAAAAAAATACTATAATAACTGTGTGGTGTCAGATGCATACTGGAATTATTGGGGGTGAGCATTTTATAAGTTATATAAATGTCTAACCACTATGGTGTACACCCGAAACTAATACAATACTGAATGCCAAACTGTAATTGAAAATTTTTTTAATTAAAAATAAAAAATAAATATACATCTAGGAAAAACACATTCAGATTCATTATAACTTTGATACTTATGATAATGTCCTATCCTAAAATTACTTGGTTATCCACAAAGGTTTTTTAATTGTACACACTCTATGCCCGACACATACATTCCTGCCCCTAGGGGTGGGCACCTTATATTCTTTGACATGTTGATTTTAATAATGCTGTTGAACAAAAAAGGTAAATGTTTTATAATTCTTTCTGCAGAATTTATTCTACATAATTTCATATTATCACTGTTACAGCTTGAACTATTTAAGGTTAACTGAGAGATGACTGTTCCAGTCTTATCTAAATATTTTGCTTTCTTGGAGAGTAGTTTGAGGGATTAGAAGTTAGGAATATATAATATGTGTATGCACACACACACGTTAAGGGTCAGCTGAAATTGTAAAAATTTACATAGTTTTCCTCACAACTTTAGACATTTCAGTTCTAGTGAAATGGAAATCTCTACTCTGTTCTGTCACTAAAAGTGATATTGAACATAATTTCATCTGATTGGCAGCTGATTTTGAAATTTGACCTTTGGGATCCTTTCACACCTTTTTGTGAATGACCGATATATTTTGGGAGTTCTTAAAAACTTACTAAGTAAACAAAATGATTGCTGGGTAATACAAATAGTACAAATTTATAAATATCTTTGTATTATATATCTTGTTTAGTGAACTATGTCGGGTGAAGGAAATTATTTTTATCAAGGCTAACTCTATAGGGAATCACTGACAGTTACATAGTTCAGTTGATATTTTGTGTTTTAATACATAAAATAAGATGCATATGGCCTATTGATTATGCCCAACAAAAAATAGCTGTACAGAATAGGACCCTAAGGCATGTGTTTCAGGCCTGAGGGCCCCTTTTTAACATCAAGCAATGGGATATACTTCCACATGATAGTAGTCATGCTTTTGGTATGTGTTGATGTGAAAATTTGATAGACGACTGTGATTCAATAACACCTTCAAGTACCTTTATACTTTTTTAATGTAGATACCACTTAGGGACATTTAAAGCAACACATTAATTCCATTTTCTGTTTACAATAAGGGGAATATATGTCATTGACCCTGTTTTTCTCATTGTTTCTTGAATGGGTAAAAACTTGGCTAACATTTATGATCAGACATCGTCCTTGGTCATCGACATATTCAAGTAGCAGCTAAGTACAGTGGAGGCATCTGAAGGAAGAGTTACAGTTATGCAGCAGAGCACAAAGAGCTTTTATTTTGTACTTGGTTTTTTAGTAAATGCCCATTGAACTTGATTTCACTCTTACCTGTATAGATGATGTTAAAGAGATTTTTCAAAGAAAAGATTTAAAAATAAACCCTTGGTTACTTCATGCATTTACAAAGCATTTAGCTGTTCCTTTTCTGTTCATGATTTGTTATATAGAGTCAGGTTGTTGATGAAAATTTTAACAGAAAATAGGCCTCAGTTTACCAGAAGAATAGATGTACATGCTTCTTCGTAAGACGCAGCTGAAATTGTGTGTTTCATCTTTATTGTTAGAATTTCCTCCCAGTGAGGGAGAAGAGACCTTAAACTAAAAAGATTTGAAACATTAATGAAATTCATAATCTATCCACCCTCAGGGTTTGTCTCCCCTGAATCAGTTCAGTGGGAGCTAGTCTTTCAAAATGATGTATTTATGGGTTTTACCATCTCAGGCCTTCAGGACTGTCATCGTCATCATACAAAATGTGAGGCAAGGAGTAGGACTATGTGCAGAAGTCCCCGGGTAGTCCCCGGGGTGCCTCAGCAGGAACTGCCTGGTTCTGTTCCTCCATTCCCTTCTCCCATGAGGAGTGTCTGCACCACGTTTCACTTCTTCTTTTGTGTTCAGGGACCTGTGGTCTCCACATGCTGGCCAGGTAGTTCCCAGCTGTCACCAGAATTTAGAATACGTGGTGCCAGGTGACGGTCTGGTTGTTCCTCCACTGGTAGTGCTCTGGTTCCTCTACCCTAAGGGAGAAAAACAGGCAAATACTCAAAGACTGGCTCCGTTAGAAATTACAGAATGCAAACCAAAAGAGTCCAAAATGGACAACAATAGTGAATGACGATAAGCAACCAAATTTTGTTTTGTTTTACAAAGCAACTTCTGCCATAGTGAACATAGACCTTCCAGAGGACCATGTCATTTGTCCCTTAACATACAGTACTGAAGGTAGGCAGGTCATTAGAAAATCGAGATGGTTTGTCACCTAAGAAGTCGTGAATTATGGGCCCCTCCTTTTGACTGATGCAATGTTAACAGTTTAGAGTGGGAATATGACCTGATATTTGATTTGATGTGTAATGAGAATTTTGACATCCATGAGAACTTAACAAGAGGAGCTGGAATTCTGATATGAAATGTGTCCAATCAGTGGCTACAAATCAATTGATTGTGTGTACTCTTACGGCAACTTCCTTACATACCCTGTTGAGGTTTGGGGTAGCTAAACCTGTTCTAGTAGCTTGTTAAGCATTCTGCCCTGGGGTAAAGCAATCTTTAATGTATTCTGTGTAGGTTAGAATCTAGAAAAGATGATATCTGGAGTTTTTTCTGTGTTCAAAGAAGGTTTCAGAATATCTCCTGCTTAACAGAACACCTAGACGGGCCTACCCAACTGCTTGGGGTAGAAGTGACTGTTCATGGCTCCAGGAGACAAGGGGACTGAAGAGGTTTTTATACAAAGAGTAGAAGCAGTATTTGCTCAAAAGAGTTATAAAAGCCAGATTGAAAAAGCATTAAAGATTAAGTATTTGCTTATTTATCTGTAAATTAATGGAAGAAATGAAATAGTTGAGAGTGTATGTGTTTTATTAATGACAGGGAAAACTTTTCAGTTTTATGTTTTAAATTGGCCTTTTAGGTGAAAGGAAAAAAGAGCTTGATACGTGTAGGTGGGGAAACTTTCAGGTATAAAAATGACTTGAGAAAAAGCTTATTTGATTAGTAGAGATGGCAAGCATAAAACACTTTAAAAAAATAACTTACATTTTAAGTCGTGTCTTATCAAGTCTAGTACTTGGGTCCCCCCCGCAAGCTCAGTATATACCAAGTATCCGAGTTCTCTGGTCCTTTCCTCTTCACTGTTGCCCACATTTTTGTGTTAGAGAGCTAGATAAACAGTATTATAATCAATCACAGCACTTAGGCGGGTAGTCTTGACATCATAAAGTTTTCTTTCTTTTTGCACTTTAACAATTCAGTAATAAATATCCGGTGAATGATTCTCCTGAGAGAGCTAAGTAATAATCATTGTCGAAAGCATGTAATTGTAGTATGCAGTAGTGTTAAATGTTTATGGTTTGCTTTCTTTTTATAGAACACAAAGTGATTATAGTGGGACTGGATAATGCAGGGAAAACCACCATTCTTTATCAATTGTAAGTATGGGTGTTCATTTAAACGGTATTTGTTATTTTAGCTATTAGAACTAATTTTGTGTAATCGATAACATACGATTAGACTATAATGGAAAAACTTGAACAGGTTTTGTATTTTACCGAACACAAAATTTATGAAGAAGTGAATAAAATAAACGGTTCTGTGTTTGCTAAATAAAGCCTTCACAAACACTCGTCTTTTTCTGGCCTTGAAACAAAGAATTAGTATTAAAGTAAAATAAATAAAGCGCATATTACATAGTGTTGGAGTGAAATAATTTTATTTTACTTAGTCATTTCCACACACAGGTCCAGGGAACTTGATTGTTATCTCTAGGAAGCTATTGCTGGTCTCCTAATAGCTTTGGAATTGTTTAAGCTAGCCAGACTTGTCACATCGAAAGAAATAAAGATCACCCCTGAAGCTTAGTGCTTTAGAAGCTTGCAACAGGGAGAGGCCTGAGACTTTCAGAGAAATAGATTAATACTATAAAGAAATTAACGGCCCATCTGTCCACTTGTCACAGTACCTCCCATTGTCCTTTTAGTGCCATTGAAGTGATTCTTGTCAAGCAATGAAAATGGATCTGTGTCTCAGGCATGTTAACATTAACAAGCAGTTATAAAAACTGCAGTGCATCATTGTGTGGCTCTTACCTCTGCCCGCCTCATCTTAGGTATATCAGCTACCAGCTCTCCAGAAATATTTCACATGAGCAGTGCTTGACATAGTTTCAGCTGCTTTTCTGAAAAGCTACTAACTTATGGCTTGCTGTTCCTGAGTTGAAGAGCTACTTGTTTTCCTTTAAAACATCCATTGGTCATTACATATTTTAATATGACTTAGACTTTACACATCAAATATAAACATTTCAGAAACCTCTCACTGTTGCTGAAATAATAGCTTCAAAAATACATAATAAAACCCAAAAGAGAATAGCAAGCTTCTTCCCAACACAGTACTGGCATATTGCAGGCAAATACACATTTGTTGATTAAATTAATGTAGATTAATGAATGATTGTGATACTACATATGATAGGAGCATCAGTGTTCTCAATATATTTAGAATTAATTTTAATTAAATTGTTCATTATCTTCTTAAGACATAGTTTAAGTTAATAGGCCTGAACTAAGTTTTATGGCTTACTTAAGTCTCAATATTCTCACACAGACGGTCTTATAGATGGCCTGCTATTTCACGGTTTCTACTTTGCAAGTATTGATTTCACAGTCACCTAGAAACTTGCTCTTTCAGGATGCAGCATTGGTTCTGCTATAACTGATAATGGTGATACTGGAATTTTGGACACAAAAATGCAAACTCATACCACAGAGTTCTCTTCTATCCAGCTCAAGCCCATAGTTACTCCATTAAAAGAACAAAAAGGAAGGGAAAAAAAAAAACAGTCTTTCTTCAGGAGTTGTTCTCAGTCTAGATATTTGTTTGCACAAATAAGGTTCTGTATTTGATGCTAATTATTACCCATCATTGCACAAATAAGGAAGATTGATTCCTATTAAAAATATAGAGATTAAAACTTGTTTCAGGTTCTAAAGATTTACAAAAGAGTTTTTATGGTGTCTGTCTTTCAACAGCTTAATGAATGAAGTGGTTCACACGTCTCCAACCATTGGAAGCAATGTTGAAGAAATAGTTGTAAAGAACACTCATTTTCTGATGTGGGACATTGGTGGTCAGGAGTCACTGCGGTCATCCTGGAACACGTATTACTCAAACACAGAGGTACACTAACGTTGCTACTAAAGTGCATTTTTATAAGAGGAACCAGAGGGTGAACTCAGAAAATAGATAGGCTGTACAGAAGGACGATTGACAGTTCCTTTTAATGAGCTCTTTTTTTGTGAGGAGGTTGAGTGCTTCAGATGGAAGAGGAAAGGCAAGTGGAATAAGGGGCCCTGCTGTTAGCTGAGAGCTTACCGGTGTACGGGCTCTGCCCGGGCTTCCTGGCTCTCCTACCACAGGGTCTTCATTGCTGGAGAAACTCGACGTGAGGATAAGTTATATGTAACCTTTCCCATGATCTCACAACTTTATAAGAGGCCCTTGTAGGGAGGAATAAAATGTTTTAAGCATGAATTAATACAGATTCTCAAATAACATGAAGTGAACATTCAAAATTTTGGTGAGGTTATATTTTAATTAAAAAACATGGATTTGCAGGCCTTGTCCCAGAGTTCTCTGTCCTTTATTTCATTATTTTACTAATTCAGAGCCAACCTGGGGAACAATTCTGAAATACTTTTCCATTTATTTTTTTATTTCTTCTTAGAGGCAGATTTAAAAAAGAAAACAAACCTATCCAGTGCTACTGAGAAAGGCATATCTTAGAGAATATTAACATATAATTGCAGTCATAATTTTTCATTACAGAGGTATACACTTAATCAATTTTTTCTATAAGGAAACCTCTTAAAAATGGAGTGGTTTGGGGGAGTGGGGGTTGCAGGGGACATAGAGGTGTGATACAAAGAATTTTGATGAGTAAGTTGCCTTTTTAAATAAAAACATGTTACTGTAGATTTGTATTATAATAGTGTATGTATATGTGTGTGTATATGTATTCTAGTGTACTGGTCAAACCAGGATGGCATATCATAGATACACAGCAGTTGCAGTAACACCTAACTTTATTTACCAAAGAGGGTGGATTGGTGAGCAAATATGATGGTTCTAAGTTGGCTTAATATGTATTTCTACAGTAAAATAATATTCCAAAACTAAAATATATTGGAGAGTAAGGGAAGAACATTTTATTAACATTATGACTATTTCAACAACATAGCTATTGGTACTTTTTCAAAGCTCACAATTAACTGCAGATGTGGAATAGATCAACATTGATTCTTGCTGATCTGTGTATATTAATAGCATTACAAAAAGGTAGTTATTGAAATTGCTAAAACTCTGGAAGACATAGTGTGGGTCTAGAGAGAGAGAGATGCATTATTATGAACACCATTTGCATGATATGTTCTTTTAAAAAACTATGTCTACAAGAATAGCAAACTTACTACAAGAAAACTTTGACCTTTATTGTGGCACACCAGTGTGGCACATAACATTTGTAATCTCAGATTTCAGGTGGTGTTTCCCAGATACCTTGTTCACCCATGCCATCTTCTTAAATTCTTTACATTGAAGAGTCATCCAAAAGCTAAAATGTCTCCAATATAATATAAGGATTTACAGTTGGTCACTAATTCCTGATACCTTTCTCTCATTAACATAAAGTATTACTTCCATATGTTCTCACCATTCTAACTTGGCCGTGTTTCTTAATTTATCTCTTCTCTATTTTCTTTCGTTTATTTCTTTTTCAGTGTATATTCGGATGACTTAGGTTTTTTTTTTTCTCTAATTTTTAAGTCATCTTAAAGATCTGATTCTATCCCTTCGGTCTTGATTTACTTTGCATCACTTCCTCCACTATATATACCTTTAACACCATTTAATCTCATTTCTTAATTTTTTCTTCTAATTAAGATGTTCAGTTTAGGAGCCCTTTCTGTTACATCTTCTTGTTTTTCTTGTCAAAGATGCTTATGTTTTTTATTGTACGAGACCCACCTTTTTTCACAGACAAGTGACCGATAGCTTTTTCCAATTTTCTTGGCGCTGTCTTTAATTTCACCTTCACAGTCTTTAGCATATTAACACCCGTGTATATGTTTCTGTTTAGCACACTTTTTCTTGCTCTTTTATTGTTGATATTGTTATGTAAAAATGCCTTATTCATTTGTTTGGTTGCTTTCATGTGTTACTCTTTTTCTTTCAAAGTAGATGTGTGCTTCTTTCTAATAGGCAGGATAGACTGTTAAGCATAATTATTGATTGCCTACATGAATGATTATAGAGTACTTTTAAGGTTTAGCAAGAGTTATACTTCCTATAACTTTTTAAAAAGTACTTTTTATTACTTGCATTTAAAAAATAAGTATTAGTATTATAGAGTACTATGTATTCAAACCACATTTAAAAAATAAAATCGGGAATGGTTTTTATTTGTTGAAGTTACAAGTTATTTTCTTACGAACATTTGGGGTTTACTGGTTGATGTGATTCCATATAATATAAACTCTTTGTGATGAAAAAGCGGTAGACTTTTATAGTGACGATGGTGCCATGTGAAGAAAGTACTTCTGTCACTTGAGTAGTTTTGCAGGAAACTTCAACATCCCATTCAGTTTTCTTCCTTTCTTTTTCATTGTCTTCCAGTTCATCATTCTTGTTGTTGATAGCATCGACAGGGAACGGCTTGCTATTACGAAAGAAGAATTATACAGAATGTTGGCTCATGAGGTAAAGTTTGAAAGCAAACAAACAATGGAGTCAGGTATCTGTACTGGTTTTGCTTTTTGACAAAAATTAATGTGCTCTCTGCTTTTGGTTACTTCGTGGTTAACAAAGTTTTGTATATTGATGAAAGTCTTGAAGTCAGAAATTGTCATTACTGGGTGATGAACACATAACACAACACGTAGTAGAGTTGTACACCTGGAACCTATGTAATATTTACTAACCAATGTCACCCCAATAAGCTTACCAATGTTAGCCCAATAAACTTAACAATAAAAAGAAAAATTTTTTTATTACTTTTTCACACTTAAATAAAAAACCCCAACATTACTGAAGGGATTTTTCAAAGTTAAAACTATGCACTTATGCTTAAAAAGTCTGATAGATGAGGCAGAAAAGGGAAAACATAAGTGTGTTTTTCCCCAAGAGTCTATAATGAGTGAAAATTCTGTAGTGAATAAAGATCATTTAATTCTAAATATTTAGATGTACAAATGGACCCACCATTCATATTAAATATCTTATGAGATCTCTTCAATCCAATGTCCTTCCTTTTCTCTCTCAAGGAATCCAAAAATTCCACAGTCCTAAAAATAATGATTATCATTCCTATGAATATTTTTATACTTTCAGTACATTTTTATGTACCTGTCGATTGTATAGAATATTATATCCCATGTTCATAAAACTTTAGACAGTGCAATAGACTGTCAGTTACTGGCATCCATGGGCATTGGTAGATGCTGGATAAACAAGCACCCACCAAGAAAATGCAAGCAGCTGGGTAATGGAGTTCACTGTGGTTATATACAGGGGCTGTCCGGAAAGCGACCAGCCATATAATATGAAAAATAGAGGCATTTAGGGCTGGATATTTTCCAGACTGCCCTTGTTATCTTTCTGGAACTTGGCTTTTAGGGTTTTTTTGCACAATGTTGCAATGAATTCATGTTAGTACATACAGCTCTGGTTCATGTGTTTTAACAACCGGATAGTATTTCCACTGTGCGAATATATCACAGTTGATCTGCTGTTTTACTAATGAACATTTAGGTTATTTCCAGTATTTTGATAGTATAAATAGTGCTGCAGTGAACATTAACAAATGAGCTTAGGTTATGTAAAGACTAAAAAGTAGTAAGTATTGCCCAGCCCTCACTCTCAGTCCTCTCCTTTAAGTTTGGATTAGCTACATAGTGTTAGCAACATACTACCATATTTGCCCATTAAACATTGCTCATATAGTTAATATTTAAGGTTTGGGTTTATTTTACTGACCCCTTTGGCCCAACAGTAGAAAAATAACTTTTAACTACCTCGCTTATGTTAATCTATCTTTGTTAGAGTGAATTATGAAATCATGGTTATTTGAGATAATTTATTTTTGTTTACATGAAATCTTTAAATTAAATATGAGTGCCTAATCACTTCAAAGTAGGGGGATTTCATTATTATAACTGTCCACTAGAGCACATTTCACATTAATTTAATTTGAATTGTGGTATTTCACAAAATCTAATATTTCATTTGATTGCAGGATTTACGGAAGGCTGCAGTCCTTATCTTTGCAAATAAACAAGATATGAAAGGGTGTATGACCGCAGCTGAAATCTCCAAATACCTCACCCTTAGTTCAATCAAGGACCATCCGTGGCACATTCAGTCCTGCTGCGCTTTAACTGGAGAAGGGTGAGTGCTAATCACTGTGGAGGCATGTGATTTCTTTTCATTTTCTCTTGTCTTCTTTGATCCTGTTCTTCTTTGGTTTTTAATTAAAGTTGGTTTTTATATTGTATCTCAGGGTTGTAAGACTGAAATAATTTTAGTCAGTTACTATTGTTAAATTATAATTTAACAAAGTTACTGACAATTTTTTTCTAACTTTTAATATAAATGGAATGTTTTACCAAAAAAAGGTAATAAACTTTTGAATTTTTTACAATCCACATTTTTAGTTGTTCTTTTCCAAGAAATTTCACTAATTAAGCCTAAACTTCCAGCTTTCCACAAGAATACACATACATCTCCTTTATTACCAGGAGGCTTTGGGGGATACTTACTTCTAGATAATAAACATTTGAGACAAATGCCATTATAGTATATTCTTTCTTTCTGACAACTTGAGTTTGGATAAATAGCCCAAGGAGAACCCCGTGTGTTTTGTATGGATTGTCCAGTTTATTTCCAGGAATTTATTTATGCCCAAATCAACTTGACCTTAATTTTTCTCATACTAGAAGTAGCTTGTAATATAGTGGCCACATGAAGACTTTTTTGACCTATACTTTTAAGATTGGGCCATAAGCATTCCATTCTTTAGAATTTAGGCCGGTAAGGTGAGTTCCTCTTATCTTTCTGTAGAGGTTTCCATTTTACTTCGTCTTAAGGGGGATTATTTGTAATCTTGCTGGCAAAATCGTCAAGCTGTATCAAGATAAGACTGAAGCAACTTCTAATTAAACTGAGATCGTTTGGTTTAAGTAAGGCTTCCACTTAAAATTTCTACTTATTTTAGTTGTCACCTGAATATTGCCTCTTAAGTGTATAAATTATTACGGTAGTACCAACCTTTGCATTAAGACTTAAAAATAATAAATATGTTTTTAACTTTTAAGTATAAAGTTTTTCATTTTGAAAATGTTTCTCTCTTGTTTCAGGTTATGTCAGGGTCTAGAGTGGATGACCTCCCGGATTGGTGTGAGATAACTTTTTGCTCGAAAGAGACTGCTCTATTTATTCTGTGACATGAACATTTTTTCCTAGTACCTTTGGCTGCTAAGGCAGCAGCATGTTTAATTTATAACCACACAAACCTCTATGAGCAACACTTGAATCAAGTGCAGCTGAACTGGAACATGAAAGATTTTTCTTACCTTTTTTTTAATGCACTAATCTTCAGTTGGATGAACACTAATGTATAGCTATGTTTTCAGCAACAGAATCTTTCTGGCTGTTTATTCTGATTACTCAGTGACTGCCTTGTAAGAGATGTTTTGTCATATGTTTAATGTTTTCTGAAATATTGTAATAACTTTAGTGACCAATTTCTTTCATTTCTTGACCAACCATATAATCACTGGTTTGACACAGTAATAGTGGAAATTATCAGGTACTGCTTGCAGACTTAACCAGCACTAAATACTTGCTCCTTATAAACCACTTATCTTTTGGACAGAATTTATAGAAAAAGAAATCTACCTAGAAGATATGTATAAAGAAGATTAAACGTCATGAGAACTGCCTTTACATGAGTTAACTTCCCCTACGTTATTACAAGTCATGGAATAAGTTACTATTAGCATGAAAATTAAGTAGGCTATTTATCTAAAAGAATTACATTCCCTTTTATACCTACAACATGGAATTAGTTTTGGTTAAAAATTAATCAAGGTAAAATATTTATTTGAAAACCCAACTTTGATGGTAAATATTTTGGATAAATCTGTGTTTTAAGAATGTCATATTAGTCAAGGTGTATGTAACTATTGAAAGTTATTAAATCATACCAGCACTAATATTAAAACCAGACACTTGAAATATATTTTACT
This sequence comes from Lyroderma lyra, assembly GCA_004026885.1. Lineage (NCBI taxonomy): Eukaryota > Metazoa > Chordata > Mammalia > Chiroptera > Megadermatidae > Lyroderma > Lyroderma lyra. The sequence continues at coordinate 22,130 of PVJL010008066.1, forward strand.
ATCAATTACACACAACCTTATTAATCAGCATGGAGTTCAGCTATTCCATTTGCAAGGGACATCCCAGCTGTTTTGGGCAATAGCTAAAGCAGATGTATTTGAAATTTGAAATTGAGTATGTAGTAATATTTCTACCACCAGCAGTGTTCTAATATGATAGGCTTAAAACAATTGCCATCTTTATAGTCATGCCTCATGTTCTCAAAGTTTTTACTGGAGTATAGGAAACTGCTGAACTTAATCCTAGCTTTTAGAATATTACTATGAGACTCAAAGTTAATACACTAACAACTTATAAATTAAAAATTAGGAAGAAAAAGTCATAATCTGTCAAGTTTATTGGGTAGCATTAGAAAGTTTTCAAGGCAGTTGTCTAATATGAACAGTAATCTAAATAGTGCATACCTTACGAGGGAAGACAGGGGTTCTCATTTTAATCCTCTTTATTTCACATGCATGATTTTGCTGTAGTGGAAGGGATAAAATGCACACTAGAGAATAATACTATCTTTGCAGTATTTTGTTTTCATTGGGTCAAAAATAGGATTCAGTGTTCATAAGAATATCAAAATAACCTGTTCAGAAGTGGTATTTTAATTTTAATATCTTTTATTGTAAATTGGTTTAAATTTTGCTTTGTTTTCAGGTATATTTGTATTCTGTTTAGTCTGATTAATTTAGTTGAATGTGGTCACATTTTTCTGATTTCTATTTAGTGGTAGCACGCCCTAGAACTGAAAAAGGGCCAGCTTTTTCGGATTTGGGGAACTAGTTGTTTTTTAACCTAGTTTTGAAACTTTTTCTTAGTGATTCTATATCAGATAGAGGAAAAGTTTTATTTTTAACATAGCCCGTAATCAATAACATGAGAGAAAAGTGGACATAAATCAGTATCAATGCTCTTGGTGTGCGTGTGGCAGTAAGAGTAGGAGTGATTATGGGAAAACTATTACCCAGAGCACACTTTGCTGGAATTTCTATCTCGGTTATGTAGTTTAGCCATAAATACTGAGGACGATTCTCTTAACTCTGTCGTGAGAAAAAACACATTAAAACTCCTGTAATCATTCTTTCTTTGAAATTTGTCATCTTGTATCTAATAAGATTGACTGGCTCAGTTTTCTTCTATCAAGTTATATGGTTACTTTTTATATTACCACATCAGCATTATATTGAAAGTGTTTTAATGGTTGATTATATTTTGTCAAACAACTACTAGTATAGATTGAACTTTGCTATTTAATTTTTAAAATACAATTTATTTTATTTTGAAATCTTTTTTTGAAACGTTTTGTTGTGGATAAGGAATGATTTATGTTAGCTGTTTGAAATTGGCCTTCAAGTAGATTTTGTGCCAATAATTGGAAAAAGTTCAATTAGGAAATTTATGTAAGACTTTTAAAAATTTTTTATAGGCTTTCTTTAGATATTTCCTGTTACAGTAATATGAAAACTGGTTATCCTTTACTCCAAGAGAATATCTTGACCCAAGCAAGGATCTTAATACTAAAACACCGATTCTGACATTCATTGTAAATCAACCAACAATAACATGCTGTCTGATGAAAAATGTAATTTGTGATTAGTGCCTTTATTCATATTTTGAGATGAGTTTTCTATTTTGTCCCCTACCTGTTCTTTGGAAGTTAAATTAGCAGCTAATTTAACAGTGATAGAACTCGAGTTTTACTCTACCCATCAACCCCTCAATTGCCTAGAAAGTTTCTAGTTAAGTAATGGAAAGCAAGGCACCCACCCCCATTACTATGGGGAGATTATTCTACAGTTTGCTTCTAATTTGAGGATAAAGAAACTAAATTATATTTTTTCAATATGTTATAACCAAAATGTAATTGCTACCCTTGTAAGTTTGAATATGGCATTTTTCTTAATTTTGAATAGGTTGTGTTCTTATATTTAAATCCATCATTAGTGAAGCCCATTTGAGACCTCTTCTAGAATTAACAAGCCCTTTTATATGGGAATATACTGCACATTTTATATTGTTAGTATAATTTAATTTCTTAAAATCTGAAATAATATATATAATCTATTTAAAAACTGATGATTTCATAATTTTTGTTTTTAGGTTTGTGTTAGTATGCTTAAAGGTATATTTTTATTCTATATCCATTAGAGGAGAGATGATAAATTCAAGTTTCATTGTTAAAAGTAACTCTTAAATGTATACCACACCTGTAACCGTAGCCATTTTGATTAAGCATAAATTAACTTTTATTATCTATAACATAGAGAGAAAATTATTTTCCTATGGAGACAGTGAGGGATATAGGCAGTGATGTAAACATATTCTCTGAAGAGTTACGGGGTGTCACAAAGCAAAGAAAACTTTAAAGAAAATAATAAAAAGCTTTATTTTAAAATATCTTCTTGGTATAGTATCCTAGGATAAATTAGAAATGGTATTGTTTCTGACTACCACTCATTTTGTTCTTAACTATATGGAACCATATCAGTTGAAAAAAATGTACACCGTTATGCCTATAGATGGATGAATTCCATTGACATTTATCTTTGAAGACCAACTTCATGAGTAACTTTTCATCTATGGCTTTGGATCCAAAACATTTCCCACCCAGTTCAATTATAAACAGTCTTTTCTGTTTTGTCAGGGTAAAGTCATTTCAAGATAACAGCATGGTGACTTGTAGAGTATTGTGCTGGCTATCTAAAGAAGTGAATTTGAATCTTAATTTGGCAATTACTTGTCTGGTTGACCTTAGACACAGTTAACTGTTCGTGGCCTTCCTATTGTTTTTCACATACTGAGGAACTGAAGCAAGCTAAAACTCCAGCGTACCGTCAGGTTTTAAAATCCTGAATCATCATGCGGTGTATTAAAATTGAAAAACAAGTACATATAATGTGAAATTTATTTTTATATTCTATTTGGTTTCCACCTCATTATCATTTCATTTAGTGTATGAATACAATCAAGAAAAATACCAGTTAGTAACTGCTGCACAACCTAAGTTCAGCCAATATCTAATGACGATCTGTAAGAGAAAATAAGCCATTGCTATGAAAATGATATTAAGCTGCTTATAAAACACCAACCTCTGTTGGAAATACTTTCTTCTGGAGCATTACCTTGCTTATTTTCCTGACTTTTACTAAGTAGAAGTGGTTATCAGGTTAGATGACATTCCAGATTCCAATTCTGCATGACTTTCCATCATTAACAATATGGTGCAGCCAGAATTTCAGTATTTTGCAGACATCTGTGTAAATCTGAGTGCAGTTTATATGCAAGGTTAGTTTTTTTGGTAATGGGTCATCCTTGTTTATTTAAGCTCTACTGTGAAGACTGAAATCCAGATTCCCAAGAAATATTTTTTAAGAGTTCCAGGTGGCCAAAGCTAAATAGAGAAGGCCAATTAAAAATTTTTTTTTCAACTACTTCATTTTAAATTACGTAAGAAAAGAATATTGTGGTCAATAGACTTAAAATCAGCTTTAGATGTATATGGTTTGGTAGAATGTTTTGGAAATGTTCATTTGGAGAGGTATAGAGGCATATCTAAGGAACAAAAGTCCAGACACTTGATATTAAAGATAAATATGGGGTAGAAAATTTTTCAAGAGGATATTAAGTAATAGAAATTTTAAAGGAAAACTGAATTTCTCTTACTTAATGCACTTAAAATTACAGGAAGTACAGTCTTTCATTGTAGAACTGGATGGGCCTGTATTACTTTTAGTGTGGCCAAAGGACTGAAGACTGATCAGATTTTTAGAATTTGGGAGTGTAGTCACATGGAGGTGGGCTGACCAGACGTACCATTTTAACCAGGACAGACAACAGCCTACTGTTTCAGATGGCACGTGTGGTCAGCCTAGTCTCCCTGGGCTAAATTCAGGGTGACAGTAGGCTGACCATGTGAGTACGTACCGTTTGAAATGGGACAGGACCGTCGTCTTGTATCCCGTTTTAAATGGTACATACATAGAGGCATCTTCTGGATTTTTTTAAAACTAATCTACATTTTTTGCTAGAAACGGAGAAAAAATAAAATGTGCCATGCATATCTTTTGAAATAGAAAACAAGGTTCCAGAGGAATGGAAATGTTCTCTTGCACAAGCTTGTAAAATTTATTTCAGAAATTTACCTCATTTTTCAGACCATATGGTGCTTTGCTTCAGTTGGTGGGATATCAGACCATCCCATGAAGACTGTCTTCACCCGAATTCTATTATAAATACACAATATTCACAACTAAGGGGCAGCATTCCTTGGATATTTTGTTTTGTTTTGTATTCAGCATGTCTCACCTGGTGTAGCAGATAGATCCACATATCATCTTCAGTAGATCATAGGACAAGTACTCAGTCAATATTTAATTAATTAATATTAATATCAAATAAGGGAAAGGAAGGACCGAAAATTTGATTGATCATATATACTGTGAATATATTGCCATCGGTGTTGGTAAGATGGCGAATGACTATCAGTTGGTCTTGGTTGTGTATAATTTATTTGTGTATTTTGGCCCTATTCATAAGAGACTATAATCATTTTAATATTATATTTTCCCTCAGGAAATTCAGGGACTCTACAGCCCCTATTTCGTTCTCTTGGAGTAAACTGTTTGGTGTAGTTATAAAAACTTTTGATTTTGATGGTAAAGTTTAGCTGCTATTTAATTAAGAGTGTGAAATAAAATGATGGTTATAATTTTCTTCCAATTATGTAATAGTTATAAATCTTACCCTGTTCACATATTGCATAGAGCGTGGTGTAATAAAACAAAAACTAAAAGCAATTACAGCCTTGCTCTTGCATTTATTCTAATCATAATATAATGACATGTTACCATCTTAATGTAAACTGGTGCTTTGGAGCAGTAAAGAGGAAACAGCGGGCTCTATGTTTATATTTGTGCTCATTTCTTAAGGTTTAAATGCAAACTGTTGTTCTGTAACCTTCAGGCTTTCTGCAAAAGCTGTAACAATATCTTAGCTAATCAGTCTGGTCAAATAGAAAATGGTGTTAATAAGGCCAGAATTATTAATTGGATCTCTCTCTACAGAAGGGGGGAAAAATATCTTTCATGCCACAGCCTATGCGTTTTAACCCCAACCAAGCAACTGAAATATGTGCTATTGGTCCAATTTATAAGCATTAATTTTTTTTAAAAAGCGAACAAATTACTTAATGCATTCACATAATCACTTCTTGAAAATGGTTCAAAGCATGTTCTTCTTTCCAATGGTGGGGTTGTTTAAGACATGTTTTAAATATTTAATAGCTTCATTACTGTCATAAAATGGTCCTTTTATATGTTAAGTTTAGGTTGCTGCTACTTATGATTTTTTATTTCTGCAATTATGTTATAATGCGTTGCTTGCATGTCTACAAAGCCAAGTAAAAAGATGCTGTTTGCTCTGGAATGTTCATCTTTTAGACAGATTTTGGCTCATTTGCAATCATGGTGCAATACAGTGTAACATTCATTTGTTTTCAGTCAACAGTTTTATTTTTGTCATAATAAATAATTACTTTTCCAATATGATGTGAACCCAGTGTTTTCTTTTAAAGATAAAATCTGGTTTTTAATAATCTTTTTGTTGCAAGTGGTAGGAACCCATCTAAGCTAACAAAGAGTGAAATTTTATTATAGGGGTGAACTGGTGGGTGCTCTTGGGACCCAGGTCAGAGTTCATCTGGATTTCTGGACTAGAGGGGAACAGAGACCCAGGAACTCTGAGGAGAAACTAGGAAGTTCTCCTCCTCCATCTCCTCTTTCTCAGTCTTTGACTGGGCAGGAGTTTTCTATTTCCTGTTGTACATAAAAGGTAATGTCAAATCTAAAAGCTCCTATAGTTTTGTCTTTGTACAGGGAGAAGTCAGATTATCACTGCGCTCTGCGTTCCCCAGGGGAATTGTTTATTTGCCTGGGTAGAACCAGTCACCTCCCTGGTCCAAACAAAATGAACTTAGCAGAAGGCACATTTACGAGAAAATAGGGGATCCCTGGGCAGCAGGAAGGCAGTCCGACTGAGTACAATAGGACATGCGTGCACTCTGTCCCCTGGTCATCGGAATGTCCAAGTTACTAGGATATTAGAGAGTTGGAACTTTCAGCCCCACTCGGGAACCTCTGGGAAGGGGAGGGGAGGGGTGCGGTGTTGCTGATGAAGGTCTATGAAAACCCTTGAACAACAAGATTTGATAAGCTTGCGGGGTCGTGAACCCATCCATAAGGGGTTGTGGGAGCCCAATTTCAGCCAGTCAGAAGTGCAGATGAAGATTTCCGATTGGCATCAAGTGGGGGAGGAGAGGTGTAGGTGTGTGGATGAGCCTTGAACCTGATGCCTGAGGCTGTCTCTAAGTAGACTGTCAGAATTAAGTTGGAAGGATACCCCGTCAGTGCCTGCTGAGAATAAGGTGGGAGATAACTACCTTGAAGAATTACGTGTGCAAACTTAAATTTTGTACAGTTAAGAATTTCATGACCTTGACTTGAGAGCTGCTACGCTACAGGATGTCAGCTGAACATACAGATTTCTTCTAATGAACACCCAAAGTCTAAGATTTCATCCTGCCTGTGTTCTAACAGCTTTATGCAGATAGAAAGAACACATTAAACTGTACACGTTTGAAGTGGTTAAAGTTCAGCTGAGTACATTTGAAGCTCTAATTGGCTTTATTAACCAGTTCATGAATCAGGCAGCATCCCTTCTAGAAACTGGAAGGTTCTCCAATGAATTGTACAAAATGAAAGGTTTTTACTGTCAGGAAGAGGGTGGGAGGCTGAGGGAAGAGTTACTAATAAATAGGGTGGGACTACAAAGTTAAAAGTGTGTTATTTCAGGCAAGGACAACTTCCCTTAGGACAGGGCTGGGCAAGACGTGGATCACAGTCCGCTGGAAGACTGCCAAGCAATTTGGGGGTAACTGAATAATAAATGGCTAGTGGACTACGACACTTGGGAAAGTAGCCCTTGCCCTGAGAAACTATGCCCAGGTCTGCCTTAGGAGAACATGGGGGGTCTTACCAGCCAGATATGGACCCTGGGAAGAAAGATTCATTTGGTGTGAACCCTGAGAAAATTGACCAGCTGAGATGGACTCGCCATGGTCAGTCGAGGACGCAAGTTTGATAAATAATAGCAGTCCAGCAGCCACTGACTAACAGGCCCCTCAGATTCTCTGTCCTGGGGAGGACCGCAGGCAGCTGCTCCCTGCACTGTGTGCCCCGTGGGTGTACCCCTGGAGGCATGTGCAGGTGGAAGACAAGTACAGAGAGAGTGGTAACCCTAACCATACGAAGGTGGCCGTCCTCAGGCAGGAAAACTGAATAGACCCAGGGGACAGTGACAGGTGGGCTCCGCAGTAGCACCTAGCCAAGACCTTGGGAGCTGGCCAGGGCCAAGCAGGTTTGTGGAGGTGGTAAAACCTCAGCTTGGTACAGTAGACGCTCCATTAACCGGAAGTCGAGCACCCGGCTAAACGGTGGGCTGAATGGTGCTTGTCGGCTACTTGAGTTCAGTTAACAGTCCGCTTACGTTCATTCAGCATCTACCAGTCCCCGTGGGTGCGGGTTACCTGCAAGTCTACGGTATGTGTATAAAATCCACTCTTTTTTTTTTTTAAGTGCTTCTTATTTATCATGTTTTAACCTTTCAAACAAAATTTTGTGTAATTTTTGGTTCTTTCACATGGAAGCTTTTTGAAAAGAAAATCCATGTCATGTTAACCTTTACAACATTCAAAGTGATAAACTGAAAGCATAATTAACTGTTCTTTGAACATGACATGCGTGCTTTGATAGATTCCAGCTTACTAATATCTCCACAGGCCACTTCCTCAGTACGCACATGTAAGTAAAGAGATTAAACAATGTTTGTGACCCACAGTGAGGTCAGAGTTTAGTTGTTAGGCGAATTTCGGGCCCTAGATTCAGTAGTTTACCATCCTACTTACTAGTTAACAAGATAGATGCTTGCCCCAGCTTTATTGAGAAATAATTGGCCTACATCACTGCATACGTTGAAGGCATACAACACGATGGTTTGACTTACATACCGTATTTCCCCATGTATAAGACAACCCCTACTTTTCTAACCCAGCATTAAGAAATCAACATCAGCTGGTTCCTCCCATGTATAAGACAACACCCAATATTGGGTCTTATACACGGAAGAATACGGTAGATTGTGAACTGATCAGTGATAGGTTCAGCTAAGATCCACCTCCTCCTGTAGATACTTTTTGAAGGAAGTTATTTTCTTCTCTGTGTGTGGTGAAATCTGATAGAGTCATAGAGAAGAATAAAGAGCCTCTCTCACAACCTGCCCACCCCTCCCTTTTAACAGAATATCTCTGTTTATTTTAAACTTCAGGGGCCCATAAGATTGGAACTATTTTCTAGGCAGTTAGTGTGTGTCCTCTAGATGGCAGAACAGGATTTCACTTTGCACTGTTGAATTTTCTTTGCTATTTAATTGAAGGTTTCCTAGTGCAGAAAGTTCTTAGTGATTTGGTAACTGAAAGACTCAATATGTGTTTAAATGTTTCTTTTGTACAGATAGATAACACTTTTGTACAGATAGATTGCCCCCAAAGCAATCATCATTTATAAGAGTTTATGATATTGTAATATGTCATCTCTAAATACAGTTGTCATTGGGGACCGATTAGCTTTTTTCTATCTTCTAATAACTTATTCCAACCAGCCCATACATTTTCCCTATCGCAGACCTCCAGGAAATACTTATGAATTTGATTGGCCCTGAACACAGGTCACATTCACAGCTTTGATCTGAAACATCCAAGGAGATAAAATTAAGAGTTGAAGTTAAACCTTTTCTAAAAAGAGGGAATCTCTTTGCCCTACAAAAACTTGGATCTCATGTTTCCCAAAATAAAGATCACTCTTTCTCTGCTAATAGGGAGATGAAGTAAGAACAACTAATTTCTGGATTTTAGGTTTGCCATTTGAGGCCTGAGTTCTAGACTTTTTGTTTAAGAGAGCAGAGAAAATTAATAATTTCGGCTTTCTCCTTCTCTGATCATTTTGCCTAATACTGACTGATACAATATCCCCCCACTTATCTGTGGGGATAAATGGGGTCCAGGAGAAATAGTGCCCTTTTTAAGTAGTTAAAACATTGTTATGCTACAGAATTACATGCTTAAGATTTTGTAATAGATTTGGTATAGAGTACCCCCTCACAAAAGAGGGCGTTACTTCTGCTGGACCTTGTCTTACAAGACCCCCTTCCCCAAGAGATACCTGAAACCACAGATAGTACCAAACTGTAATACACTGTTTTCTCCCTATACCTACGTACCTTTGATAAAACCTAATTTATAAATTAGATACAGTAAGAGATTAACAACAATAACTAATTTCGGTGCTCTTAGCACTGCGGCCTGGGTTTGATTCCCAGCCAGGGAACTACCCTCCCACCAAAAAAACCCACAACAACAGTAACTACTAATAAAATGGAACAATTATACTTTAATAAAAGTTACATTAAAGTCTCTATCACCAAAATTCTAGTGACTATCCAACACCATACAACTGATCCCCTTCAAAAAAGCGAAGTCTATTTTTACACTTTACATACAACTATACAGGATCCGGCAGAAGTAACACCCTTTCTAAAGTAGTTACGTCAGTGTAGTTATGTTGTCATTACAGAATTACATGCTTATGATTTTGTAATAAAAGATTTGAGCATTATTTGTGCCAGACCCTGTATGTTATTGTCACAATTCTCTGAGACTGAAACTTAATGCATTTTGAAATAAATTCTAAGCTAGTTAGCCCTTGTGTTGTTTGATATAGCTCAAATATCTATCTAGCATATAACACCCAGGCCACACTTAGCAGACTTTGCACACACACCGATGACACTCAGCTTGAGATCACTGGTGAGGATGGCAGGTGCGTCAAGGCCTCATCAAACCTTACCTCTGGGGACTTGAAGGTCCAAGCAGCTTGGATGGCAGTTCCAAGAACACAGAGGGTGTCAAGAAACAATATTAATTGTTATTATTACAAAACAAATTTGAATATATCAGTAGGATTATTTGATCTTCAAATTGGAAATAAAGACTTTCCCATAATGATATGAGGAGACGCTCCAAAAATCCCGGAGTGGTCTTCGGAGGGCAGGGCCCTGGTAGGACAGGCCTCCCCGCTAGGGGAGCGTTCTAGGACCCCGTCTGCATCCGCGTACCAGCTGGTGGTGTTGGGAGAGGCTGCGTTCGGCTTCAGGGAATTTTTTTGGAGACCCTTTAGCCCATTTCATGCCGGGTGATTTACACGCACAACGTGCAGCACGACAATGCACCTGCCCGCACCGTGCTGAGTGTTCAGTAGTTTCTTTTATACCAAAAAGGGTATGACCTCTGTGCCCCACCCTCCATATTCACCCAATTTCACCCTGACTTTTTTTTTATCTCCCTAGATGAAAACAGTCCTCAAAGAGAAACGTTTTGCTAATGTGAAACAAACAAACAAAAAGGGCAGAAACTCTAAAAGGCATCAAAATCGACAAGTTCAAAAACTTTTGAGCAGAGGAAAAATTGTCTCAATGGGTGTATTGCATCAGACAGAGAGTACTTAGAAGGTGACTGAAGTTTAAACATGTAAAAATAAGTACATATTTTTTAATAAATAAATTCTGGTTTTTGGGGGAGCCCCCCTCACATTTGATGAGGTTTGGGGTAGAGGCTGTCATTAGCATTGTTTGCAAACATTTCTGGTTCTCCCCCATTCTGGGCACAGGGAAAAAAATTGAACTTCGTAACTCCTTATGTTTGAGTAGCCATGTAATTCTGGCCTCTGAATTGGGAACAGAAATTGTGCCCGTCACTAGGGGGCCGAACCTTTCCAGAACTCTCTGTTTTCTCTGGCATGACAACCAACATTCCGGGCAGTGTCCGCCAATCAGCCTGAGCCTCAGTAACAACTATGAGCAAATCCCCTCCCCCTCCCACTGTCTCTATCTCAGCGCTAATGGACATGGAGTAGGAGCAGGAAATGAATTTTGGTAGTTTTATGCCACTTGAAATTGGAGATTGTTTGTTACTTCATATAACCTATCTCCTGAGACAGGTAACACTATTTTCTACGAGTAGAAATATCATTGAAATGTCACCACTAATGAACTGTCATGCTTTCATTCAGTTTTGCTAATAAGCTCTTTCACTTCTCCAAAGATACTTTAATTGACAAAGCAGTATCAGATGGAATTAAAAACAAACCAGTAAGACTATAAGAGATAAACTAGGAAAGCGTGCATAACATAACATGGTACTAGATAGGTGAAGGAAGGCTACACTTCTTACGTTTTAGTGACTATCCAACTTGGATCTACTGCAGTTTTCACAGATTGGTTCTTCACTATTACGTACAGGCCATGTTCAAAGTTGTGGCCTGAGAAGAATGTCAAATCCAAGGTTCTAAAACTTAAAAGAATCACAGCACCACGGTGATCCAATTGGCCTGTACTTGGAAAGAAAGTAAGAAACGAAATAAAAGAGTTGAAAGAGGATAACCCCAAATCAGACATGTGGAAGAACACTAGGGGTAAGCAGGCTGTAACATGGCCACATGTGGTCCCTGCCTCCTAGGATTCATGCCCTTGTGTGATCTCCTCCCTTTGAACGTGGACTTGACCTAGCGATTCACTTCTAGTGAATGGACTGAGACAGAGACAGCGCTTCTCAGGCTGCTATAAAAGGACATCTGGGGCTGTTCTCTCTCTTGCTTTCTTGCTCACTTGCCCTGAGGGGAGCCAGCCCTACAGAGAGACACTTTATGCTGGGAAAGGATGGAGGCTTCCAGCCCCCAGCCAGCGAGGAACTTACACCCCCAGTCCACTCGCGGGTGCCAAACTGAATGCTGCCCATCACCGTGTGAGTGAGCTCAGAAGCAGGCGCGCCTCTCAGCAGGCCTTCGGGTGCGTCCTGGCACCCGCCACCAGTGTAACTGAGAGCTCACGACAACCTTAGTCCAGCGGCACACAGCTAAGCCACATCCACATTCCTGGTCCAGCGAGACTGTGAGATAATGTTTGCTGTTTCAGGTCACCAAATTTTGAGGTACTTGGTAGAAATAAATTAGCAATGCAATACCTTAAGTATATCCTGGAGCACAGGGACACAGAGTATAAATGCAAAGCTTTGGGTTTCTGAGAGTATATTTTAAAAGTATCTGGACTAAATCTAATGATTAATATAAAAGAAATGGTCCTTTTGATTACATCATCAAGACCATGGGTCAAAGCGCAGACTTGCTTGAAAAAAACCAAACAATACTGTGGTAGAAATTGTGAACACCCACATTCCTGGGTTCCTCTTCATTTCTCTCCTTCTCTCACGGTCAGGTGCACCAGGTGACTAGTTCCGGGCAATGGAATGTAAGGAGAAACAAACTGTTTTACTCCTGGGTTGATTTCTTCCCCTAAAATTCTGGCTGAACTTTAAGTCAGAGAACGGTGAGACCCCAGCTAGAGGAGGCACGTGAGAAGAGGGAGAAAGAAACTCCTATTAAGCCACTAAGATTTCAGGTTTTCTTTGTTAGCGCAGTGTAGCCTATCGTGTCCTAACTACACCCAGGAACAGTCCCAATGCCAAGGGCGGTGTGTCTATTGGAAAAGCAGTTTCTCATTATTCTGACTGGCCTACATGGATGGAAACAACAGTACTTGTACAGTTTGTAGGGCAAGCTCTTTCTGTATTTGCATTTCTCCCCCTCGTAAGGAGAAAACTTTTCATCTCCTCCACAGTGGTCTGGGTCCACAGTCTAGAGGGGACATAAATGCTCTCTATGCTAGGAAAATTAGTGCCACTTGCATGTTCTGTTCATTTCCATCTAACCTTGGTGACAAGTTTACCTGTAAGTGAAACTTCTGTGGTATTATTTTGCGGGCTTGTTTATTCTCTTTTTTTAAGACATGAACTCTTATCTTCCTTCAGGTCTTTAAAAAAGGGCAAATGGCCAGTGTATTTATTTTAATAAACTATGCACTTTGAGGAAGAGCAACTTACTTCTTAATAATTGATAATATCTCAACAGTTGGTGCAGAAATAGCCCCGTGCAAAAGGTGGGCCTTTTGACTCGATTTTTGTCTTTTGGGCCATGTTCATTGCCCTGAATGTCTGGACATGGCACATACTCTATGGAAGAGAATATTGGAGCCCTATGATGCCATGTTTCTCAAAGCAACAGTCTCCTGGGGCCAATTCAGGCCCACTCTGCCGAAGTGCATCAGAATACCTAAAATCACTCATTTGTATGCTCATCGACTACTTCACCAGACACTGATCGAGGGCCTAGAACGTGACTGGCCCCATGTCGAGTGGTGGGGACACAAAGGTGGAGAAGGTGTGGTCTCAGTCATCACGGACAACATAGGCCATGGAAGGAGCCACCCTGCAAAATCATGACCAGTGTGAAGAGCATTAAGAAGGAGCCCGTGGGGGCCATAATGATAGTTTAAAGGCGTGAAGGAAGGAAAGCCAGTTTTGGGGACACACTGTGCCTGAGATGATCACCTCAAGGGAGTTACATTTAAGTTGAAATTAAAATATAGCAAGAGCTAACTTGCTAGGGGAGGGCATGAAGAATATTCTAGATTGAGAGAACGGCACATGGAAGGCTCTGAGGTGAGGAAAGACTGAGTGTGTTGGAGGAACTGAAATCATTCCAGCATGGCTGCAGGCAGGTGGACCTTCTAGGGACAACAGCATCTTCTCTTGGTCAGAGAAGTTCTGTGGAAAAGAGAACTTTTCTGACTAGAAATTTCCAAATTCAGCAGGGAACATGCAGGAGTTTTTAGCCTTCCTCATTCCGACTGCTCTCATCAACATTGTCCGTGTTGTATGAACTGAACTTGATCAAATACATTACTTCCACTTCTTTTTTTCAAGTTTCACGGACGGTTGAGCTTGTTGAACTTGGTGCAAACCAGGTACCTTCCTGGCTGTTCTATATATTTAGAATCATCTGTGACATATTAACATGATGGGGAAGTTGAAAGGTTAAATCTCAAGCTTTAAACACTTACAGAATAAATTCTGTGGTAACCATGATATTTAAGTTCCAGTGTGAATGTTAATCAAAGGATTCACTCAAATCCTTGTAAAAAATAAATCTCACTAGGGAGGCATGTGTGTCTGACTCTGGACACTTTCATTCTCAAACTTTAGTCAAAACACAGTCTTTTATGTTCTACAAATTTCATCTCAGAAACTGTGAGCACTCCCAAAATGCTCTATTATCCTGTCTGCACTATGCCATTATGTTTGCTAGTGGCTTGGAAAGGAATCAATCATTTCCAATCAACTCTTTTAGAAAGGATCTCTTTGCAAAAGCAAACCATAGCATAGTATTAGAGTGTATTGTTCGATGACCGACAATGTCTGGCCCAGCGACGGGTCCTCCAACAAGGAGGCTGCCAGCTGCCATCAGCTGGGCCCTGGGTGCCCAAAGTGATTTGGGGAATGACACGGCTTTGCCCGTGCTCCTCGACATGGCAGGGCACCCTGTGCCGCCGGCTCATTTATCAAGAAGTAGCAGCATTTGCATCGATAATGTCTGCAATTAGAGCCTATTAGTCCTGATTGAAAGTGAGCCGTCAAAGGTGTTGTGTCATTTGAGAAAGGAGAAACAACATCTGCAGCCCTGTCACCTTCGTGGGAGGGAGGAATGAAAACCTGGGAAGAGTCGAAGCAAGCCCCAATCAACAAGCAGGAAGGGGTGGGGCGGTTCCTTAGAGATCGAATTCGGATGACTTCATAGATATTTAGCAATGCTTGAGCATTTCTGAGTGCCACAGGTATCGTGCTGAGTGCTTCTGTGTGCAAAGTCGCTGCAAACTCACCACGGCCCTACGAATGGTATTATTCTCATTCTCGGGTTGCAGGGCGGGCTTTGTAAACATGGGTTGAATGAATGAAACCACTTACCCACACAATGCCCAGGGATGGGGAAACTGAGGCTCGAGCTACTGATGAGCAATGACCCTGGACTTCAGCCCCAGGTCTCCTGGTTCTCCACCCTCATCTCTTTATGCCACACCACATTTCCTGCCCCCAACAGAAGCACGGGGTGAAGAACCCTGAAGATTCATGAAGACTAGGCAGTAGCATTGGCTTAATCTAGGATGGCCAGGTGCTCACCCAGATGACTTATCATTAAGGACGAGAGGCTTGGATGTCCCCAGATATTTTCTGCTATCTGCTAACCGATGCCTAAAACTCCAGAGCCTTAAGAATTAGGGTCTAATCCTGTCAAGAGTATTTATTTTTCTTGCCTCATGTTAAAATGCAGGAAGGGTAGATCTTTAAGCTCTAAATCACTCGTGGTATTTGTAAAAGGATTGAAAGGTAGAAATCTTTTTCCCAGGAAATGCAGGCACTGTAGGACACTTGATGGAACAGACTATAAGCAAGAAATAGAAGGAGGAAGACAGGTAGATGTAGAAGCATAGACTGTAATGTGAAAGGTGCCCCTACAGTGAGTGGCAGGCAGGGGTCTGGGCAAAGTGTGCATGGGTGACAGTGTGCTTCACTGAAGACAAACTGAGGACATATTTTGTTTCTTTGTCTATGTTTCTTATACTGGGGTGATTTTAAGGGGTGTCTGAAACCCGAAGGGACCCACACCCTCCCTAAAGCCAATGAGATTTAACGGCGTGTCCCTATTGTGACCACAGAGAATGTAGATGACATCACTACTCAGCGTTATTTATTTCATTTCGGTTAAAAAAATGAAAAATAATAAATTCTCAGGTTGCATAGTCTATAAATATTTTATGGAGCACTGATTGGAACTGGAAAATTTGAAAAATTTGCCTAGTGTAGAAGTTATAAAAATGGTCTTTAAAAAACTATTCCTACAGGCAACGTGCTTTGAATTATTCCTAAGCAGAAAAAACGAGGGCTGTGTCAGGCCCAGATGTTAGGAAATGAAAGCTACATGTGGTTTTTCTAGAAGCATTTCCAAAGGGGTCTTGCTAGCCCGGTACATGCTCTTGATTAAATTCACTGAGTTTCCTCTGTTGTGGCTGCAATGCTTGGGCTGGTCACCACATGTGTTGCTTTATGGGGATTTAAATTTTATGTGTGTTTAAAAAAATCACAGAAAGGCACTTTCTGAAAATGTCATATTATATGGATGTTTTATAACGTTATGTGGCTGTTGGAAATTTGGGGGAAGGATTTTAACTTTAAGATAAACACCCACAGTGTATTTAGTGTGAGGACCAAAGGTTAGCAAGGATGGAGAGTACATCGCATTTGTACTTTCTGGAAGCGTCCTTCTCCTGGTGGTTTGGGCGACACGGGCCTTTGCAGAGATGTATTTTGCCGACAAATGTGGACATTAGAGTCAAACTGCCTGGGTTTGAATTCTGGCTCCACCATTCCTTATCTGCCAACTTCGGGCAAGCTAACCTTGGCGTCTCAGTTTGCTTCTCCATTAGGACGAGAAGGACACCCATGCCCACCTTGTTGAATGGTTGGGAAAATTAAAGGCGACCACGGGCTTGGAACTGTGTGCCACGTAAGTTCTTACTGTTTATTTATTATTATTGCCCTGTCTGATGTCCTTTTCCAAGCTTTCCCCCCAATCTTTCCTTCGTCATTCTTGCCTCAAAATTTTCTTGTCACCTGATGACAATGATTATTTATCTCCAAGATTCTTTCCGACTCTGAGCTTGAACTTCTTGGGTTCTTTCACGTGGCAGGCATTGCAGTAGGTGTTCTGGGGAGTACAGGTGAGGTAGGTGTGGTCACTGCCCCCCGATCACAGCCTTACAAAGGAGCTAGGACAGTCTCTGCTAATTGCCACCTTACACAGAATGTAGTAAGCGCTCCTACATGTGTGTAAAACGCATCAGTAATGTAGGAAGAGCCACGAAAGACACATTTCAATTGAGGAATGACACACGATCTGGGAAAGCTTTTCAGCCAGACTGGCTTTTACGCATTAGATCTTAAAGTGGTGACATTTTAAAATGAGGGAATAATATGAGCAAAGGCACTGAGGCTTGAAAGCAAAGAATTAGTCTGGAGAATTGGAGTAATTTTGTGAAACTGGAACCTAGGGAATCATGCTTGGCAATGCAAGCCAGGAATCAGTGATTCCCAGAGAATGAGCAAGACACGCTAGGCCCTTTGGAATTTACTTATCGTGAGATGCCATCAAAGTTAAGAACAAAAAGGGGCAAAAAATCAGCCATTTTTTCTTTCTGTGGCCCTTTCTATCCTTCTTTATCTTTGTCATTTGACTAGAGTTGCTTTCTTTTTCCTTCTTTTTTTTGTTAAATGTATTGGGGTGACATTAGTTAGTAAAAATCACATAGGTCCAGGTGTACAATTCTACAATGTATCATCCAAGTGTTGTGTTATGTGTTCATCACCCAGAGTCAGTTCTCTATCACCATGTATTTGAGGCCCCTTCTCTCCCATCCCCTCCCCCCTTACCCTCAGATAACCCCTAACCACTAAACTAGTGACTGTGTCCATGAGTTGTGTTTTCATTTCTTTGTTGCTTTCAGTTTTATACTCCACAAATGAGTGAAAGTATATGGTTCTTGGTTTTTTCTGCCTTATTTTGCTTTGCTTGCTGGTCTCAAGGTCCATCCATGTTGCTATAAATGGCTAAAGGGTTGCTTTTAATTAAGATGGTTGGTCAACCCTGCCTAGACTTTCTCTTTGCCTTACATTAGACCTGGCATAACGCCCTCTGTACAGGAAGTACCGTATCCTCTGCTCCGGTCATCTGCCATGGGCTGTGATCCTAACTTACACGTACGTATTTGAAATGACAGATGCAAAGAGAACATTCTTTGTAATACATATACTAATGACTTGAGCTTCTTTAGCTATTAGTTTTGAATAAAAACATTGTAGATCAAATGTGCCCTGGTCAAATGTTGACAATGAATAAGTTAGTGGATGTTTGCTTATAGTATCTGTTTAATACAGACAGTCTCTTGTCCCTTTTTGAGGACAGCAGGTCCTCAAGTAATGTAGTTTCTTCAATGTAGTTTAGTTATAATGTTGATGAGGAAAAACAACATCTATTCTCAGCTGGGGCCACTGTCTGTGTAGAGTCGGCACATTCTCCTCAAGTCTGCGTGGGTTGTCTGCCTCTGAGTACCTGATTTCCTTCTACATCCCAAAGATGTGCACGTGAGGTGAATTTGTGTGTCTGTATTGTCCCAGTCAGAGTGAGTGTGGAAGTGAGTGTGAGTGGTGCTGTGACGGAAAAGCGTCCTGTCTGGGGCGGGGGGTGGGGGGGTGGGGGTCCCTGTCTTGTGCCCTCAGCTGTTGGGAGAGGGTTGGCCACTTGTGACCCTGAACTAGGATCAGTGAGTTGGAAAATCGCTCTTACTTGTTTGTATTACTCTTTCTTAAATGTGTGTATAGCTCACATTTATGTCAATGTTTAATATGAGAAACATCGGGGTCTTTATTTAGAAGTTTGATGATGTTTTTGTGACCAGAAATATGCTGTCGGAAGTCGTTTACACCAATTAGCCTAGGGTAAAATTGGTTTTGCTACATGTCCTTTCGCTTAGAGTTGTGTGAATAGATGAATAGATGAAGAGGAATAAGACATTGGAATTTCCAGGTGTAAAATAAATGAGTCATGGGGATGTAATACAACATAAGGAATATAGTCAATAATAGTGAGATAGGGTGGTACGGTGTCCGATGGTTGCTGGACTTATCATGGTGACCACTTCCTTAGGTGTAGAAATGTGGAGTATTGTGTGCACTTGAAATGATAATATTGTTCATTAATATATTGTCATAAAAATCTTGTAAACATTAAAAAAGAATAAGTTAGAAAATTAGCATTTTAAAGTGCAAATAAATAGTAACATTGTAAGTGTGCATTTCCATTGTAAAACACTAAGTGCTTGATTGTTTTCCTTTTTCTTTAAAAAAAAGTCTTTAATTTTGAAATAATTATGATGAACAGAAGAACTGCCAGGTTGATAGACAGTTCCTGCTTTCCCTTTCTCCAGTTTCTCTTAATGTTAACATTTTACATACTCATGGTACCGATCACAACTAAGAAGTGAACATTGGAACACTGTTAGCTGATCCCAGATGGTTAGGATTTAACCGGTTGTTCTAAGAATGTCCTTCTGTTTCAGGATCCCATCTACAACAACGCATTACGTTTATTTACCCTTTATGGGTAGTTGGTCCTCCCTTATTTTTAATGACTGAGTACTGACAATGTTTTGTAGAATCTCTCTCAATTTGTGGCTGTCTGACAATATGTCATGATTAATTAGACTGGGGTTATGGACTTCTGGGAGGGCCACCACAGAGGTGATATGCTCTTCTCATTTTGACCTATTAGGGGGCACATGATATCGTCATGACTCATACTGGTGATGTTAACCTTGACCACGTGATTCAGGTAGTGTCTGCCATGTTTCTGTCCTGTCCCATTCCATGTTCTATTCAGTAGAAGCTGGTCACTAAATCCAGAACACACTCAAAGGATAATTAAGCTCCACTTCCTGGAACCACAGTAATGAACAGGTACCCCAAGAGTTAAATATTATGGGGTTATACTTTGAGGCTATGCAAATATCCTGTTTCTCCTTAGAGCTTTGCCCACTAATTCTAGCATTCATTAGTGGAATTGCCCTGCAGCAATAATTACTGTCGAATTCTAATGACGCTTTCCTACTTCTCTCATTCCTTCTCTGTTTATTATTTGGAATATGCATATAAAAAAGGTTTGTCCTTTTGTCTGCATTTATTTATGCATTCAATCATTGACTGATATCATGGATATTAATTTTATTCTTTGGGTTATAAACCACGTCTACTGCTTATTTTGGTGCTCAAGTTGTTCCAACTTTGAGCATTGGGAGCGCTTATTTATCTCTTTCACATGTCCCCATCCTGGGTTTTTTTTTACACTCATCTTGAGTTCTTCCTTACTTTCTAACACAAAAGCTGCCTACCTCATATTTTCCCTGTTCCATATTTAGAATTGGCTAGGAAAAAAATGTATAAATGTATGTGTGCATATGTACCTATGCACACTCTTACTCACAAATACTTCAATATCTATCCCTATAACTCTTCTCATAGATATGTACGTATTAAAAGTCATGAGTTAACACCAATAACTTGTATTTCAATTCAACACCTGAGTTCTTTAAGGCCATCAAACTTTCTGCATCTATAAATTCCTTGCCCAACAGTGAGAAACCAAGCTGGCTTCCATTAATCCCCAATATATTAACTTGTTTGCCCAACCCCCTCTATCACCCCAATCTCATGACTACATTGCTGTCACCTCAGCTCACCAGTTCTGCACCTCCCCCAGCCCCATGGCTTCCTTGGGGCTCCCTCCCCACAGGAAAGTGAATGGAGAAGGAGAGGAGCAGCTTGCTATTTTGAAGAGGGAGGTTTCAACAGATAGGACTCCAGACAGCCCACAGCCACCTCGGGATTCGGTCTTGGGACTTAAAGACCTTAGAAGGGTGGTTTTCAACCACCAGACTATGGACTGGGTCTGGTCCACCAGAAATTTCCTGCCAGTCTGTGAAATACTTTCCTATTCTCAAGATGTATTTATAAGAGAAGAGTAAATTTCTTTAGTGTGCTTTAAACTATTTCACAGACCAGCAGGAATTTTCTGGCGGACCAGACCGGCGTTCGGACACCACTGCCTTACGATATGTGTCTCTCCCATGAAAGTTTCTGAGGCAAATGTTGGTTATATTTTACTTCTGGAGCCTCATGTTGTCTCCTGTTTGCCTGCCCCTAAGACACTTACCGTTCCCAAGGTAGGTGCTGCTTCCAAGGTACTGGGAAAGATTTCCTTCAGACCAAAATGTCATTGTCACTTGACCAGTGGTTCACGAAGTCACTGCCATGTGGGTAGAAGAAAACCTTCTTTCCCAAGTAGCCTATAAAATGACCACAACCTGCCTCACATTGACCCCTACTTTTGTTTCACCAATTAACCCAGATGTGTGCTTTAACATCCTGATGAGGACTAATGCTGTCGTGTAGTTCTTAGGTCTTCTCGGTGGCTCTCAGAGAAGCAGGTGACTTGTTCTCCTCCTCCTAAGAGGAGCTGGCTTTGGCTTGACCATGAGAACAACCCCTGTTGAGTCAGGCCTGGCATTCCTGCCTGGATGTTCTTCTGTGTCACCAAACCCGTGCCAATCCTGGCTCCTAAGGGCTGGGCCTGTGACAATCCACAGTCACAAACATGACTTAAATGTCAAAAGTAAGGGTAGACAGAACAGCCAGGGAAGTCTGTTCTCAAGAAAAACAGGTCCTTGAGCAATCAGTGAGCTCGCATGTTTGTTGAGTTGGTTTCACTTGAACTAATGAAGTTTTCCTTTGCACACCATTCTTCATTGGATTTTCCCAAGCTTCTTATGACTCATTGAAATATAAGATTGTGGCTGTCTTTGTACATTATGTAAAAGATCAGCATGTCACCAGCTAACTTATTTGCAGGGAGCTGGTGTAATGCTGGGATGGCTGACAAACTCTCAATGTCTAGGGAAAGCGCATCGCCAAACAGAGCAAGTTGGGAAATGAGTACAGAGATTTAAAACCTTAGTCGGCAATGCTAGGTCTTCACGTAGGGTGGATTAATATAATAATAGAGGGTGTGCCTATTAATTTTTGAGAAAAATAAATTAGGATATTCCTTTTATGCGATATTCATTTAGCATTGACAAAGCCACCATTTCACCATCTTTCGGCTCTTCTCATATGTTATCAGAGACAAAAGTGGAATTTTTTGATTTAGGCCTGTCCTATTAGATGATGAAAATAGCTAGCACATTAGCTAAAAACTCACAGCACTAAATTCGTACCTGTAGCTGTTTGGCATAGCAAGAGTTGAGACTTGAGAAAGGGGATCAGTGGGAAAGGGCTGGATTAAGGGGAAGAAGTCATTGAAGTTATAAAGATCGTCCTTTTAGGGAAGATGGAACTTCAGAGAAGAAAAACCTGGAAGTATTTGTTACACAGCTGATTCCTCTCGAGCTGGTCCAAGTTCAAACATCATGTGTCCTCCATGTGTGGCAATGATAGTGATGGCAATGGCGATCAATAGAGGTAACTTTGCACATGGAGCGTGGGTAGGGCTTTAGTGGTAAGATCTGTGCAGGGCTGGGGCTCCTGTCTGTCTCTCTGTGCCTCTAGAACATTTAGTGATGTCTGCAGTTTCTCCCATTAGGATGACTTTTGGGGGATTCCCTGGTGGTGTAGTGGCTAGGCTTCCGGGCTGTCAATGCTGCGGCCTAGGTTCGATTCCCAGCCAGGGAACTACCCCCGCCCCCTCAAAAAGAATGACTTTTGTATCTTTCCACCATAATTTAGGTTTCTGAATGCTGCTCAGACCAAGGCAGACAACTATCTTAAACATTAATGATCATCAAATTCTAGGTTAACTGCTTCCCTCCCAGCGAGTGAGAAAACCCCATTAGAATAGAATGGGGGCTCACTGGACAGTAACAGAGATTAAAATGGTGAGGACAGTTCTGCTGAAAGTGGAAGGAGGGAGGAGCAAAAATAAATTATGGAACATTCTAGAGCAGGAGGTCAAGCTGTGGATGTGCAAGATTAAGATATTCAGGGGTGACAAGTGAAGAAGGGGCCTTTATCATAGCAATATAGTCTTGGTTTTTTAGTCTTTTCTTTTTTCTTTCTTACTACTGGCCACACCTGCTGTTTCTTCTATTTAAAATGTGTTAAATATGACTGAAGCATAGGGCTAGCAGTACATTTTACCCAGACACAGATTCCTATTCTGCATAAATACAAGTAGCTCCTAGAAAGATTTTATCCAATTATGTATTATAAACAATCTACTCTTATTTAAAGCTTCAACACTGTTGTAAAACCCAACTGAAATATCATATCATGTATGTTTTATTTCAAATGAGTTAAACAATAAAAGCTTCGAAGCAGCCATTAACTTCAGGCAATTGTCTGCGTCTGAAAGATAAACCCTGGGAGAAACTACAAAGAACACTGCTGACAGGGCTGTGCCAAAGGTCCCCTGTTTTGATTTTGGCATTCCAAAACATTTTGTTAGACAGTCGTGCTGACTTGAGCTTTTATCTTTATAATGTTATGATTTGGTAATGATTTTTGTTGCAAGGTTTTGTATTGTTAGGGGACCAAAAAAAAAAAAATTGGGAGAGGAATAATAGTTTTTTTCTTAGTAGACAGTACTTTTTTTTTTTTAGTTTTCTCTCATTTTTTGCTACTCTTAATCTGTTACAGCCTGTTTACATTTAACAACCAGAGAAATCTTCTAGCAATGTAAGTAGAATTCCATCAACCTCTGCTTTAATTTTTCCTTGACTTCCCTTGTATTTAAAATCCAAACTCCCTTACTCTTGCTATGAAGCTGAGAAGAATGTCCCTTTCTCGCCAATCTCATCTCATGACATTTTCCCATTCGCTCACTGTGTTCCAGTCGCACAGACCCCTTTTCTACTCCTAGATAAGCTGCCCAGTTCATTTCTACTCAAAGGCATGACCATTGCTGGTCACACGGCCCAGCAAGCTCAGCTCCTAGATTCTTGGTGGCTGGCTGCTTAATCAGGTCCTACTCCCATGTCAGCTCTTCAAACCTAAGGGCATCCTCAATATCATGACACCGGGCTTATTTTTTAAGTATCATTTTTCATTATCTAAAATTACCTTGTTCAGTCCTCTGTTTATATTTTGTCATTCCTCTACAAGCATGTGATGAATGTAATGCATGAAGGAGGGACATTATCTGGCTCCCCTCCCCCTTCCATACTTTCAGACTAGCAGTCTGAAACTGTAATATGTAAAGAGCCCTTCAGTAACTAAGTGAACAACTTATTTCTTCTTTTCTTGGTTAACTGACAACCCACAGATACTACACACTAGTAAACGAGACATGCTTTAACTACTTTGTATACACAGAGAGTTTGGCAAATGTTGTGAACTCCTAGATCATCAAGTTCCCCTGGCATTTGACCTAGGAAGAGCAGAACTTTGTGTCTGGAATAAAAATGGTATCAGTTAATTAAGAATATACTCTCTTAAGATCAGTCAATCAGACAATATAAAGTGCTAATTCAATACAATACAGTACAATTAAAAAGGGGCTAAGAAGAGAGTTCAACAGAAGTTGGAGGGTAGATGTGATAAAATAGTCCCCCTTTACCCAGGAGGGATACTGCAGATAGTACTAAACCCTACATTTATTATGTTTTTTTCTATACAGATAGCCCTCATATGATAAAGTCTAATTATAAATTAGGCAAGCCGGAGACTAACATCAAGAACTAGTTATAAAATAGAACGATTAAAATAATATAGTATAATAAAAATTGTGTGAATGTGGTCTCTCTCTCTCTCAAAATACCTTAGTGTATGGTAGTGACCCTTCTTTTTGTGATGGCATGAGGTGACCCAGGGTCTTCGAGACGAGATGAAATGAGGTGAATGACGTAGGAATTGTGATGCAGCGTTAGGCTGTTACAAGGGTGACTTGCACACGAGCAGTGCAATATCGACACTGTGGCAGTTGATCAGATAACCGGGCAGCTACTGTGTGACTAATGGATGGGGAGTGTCTACAGGGTGGAGACACTGACAAAGGGATGATTCAAGTCCAGGGTAGGACAGAGCAAGGCAACAGGAGAGTTCATCGTGCTCCTCAGAAGGGCATGCAGTTTCCAATTTAATGAATTATTTCTGGAATTTTCCATTTAATATTTTCAGACCATGGTTGGAACTGAAACTGGAAAGCAAAA
Source organism: Lyroderma lyra (assembly GCA_004026885.1). NCBI lineage: Eukaryota > Metazoa > Chordata > Mammalia > Chiroptera > Megadermatidae > Lyroderma > Lyroderma lyra. Next base: position 46,923 of record PVJL010008066.1, read on the forward strand.
CCTCAAATAAGGGGGATTTGTCTGTATGGATGGGCCAGGAGACAGGCTTGGGATGGACCAGAAAGGGCGTTGTCAGAGGGCCTGGCAGTGACCTTTTGATCCTTTGTAGACGTACCAGGAATACTGAGTAATACGAGGCACAGAATGAGAGAGCCAATTTGGGTATTTAACCAGCAGTAACTATTGAGTAGGGATGCTTTCCCACACAAGCATGCAGGGACACAGCAATCCATAGAGTGTGATTGAATGAGTCTCTGGGTGTGTGTCCTAGGAGGGGAAATATGGCTGAAATCAATACTGACGGTCTTCCTGGAAGGTAGAAAATGTTTCTGAAACTGAAGTTAGGGCTGTGTGTGGAGGGAGGAAGGCGCTATATCTCAAGTTTTGTCCTTGGTGATAATTAAAAGAGCAAAAAATGGAGTATAGTGTCGGGGGCTGATCGTAGGGGAAGGACACGCCAGCCATTTTGATAGACAGTTAATAGAGTCACATGTTTTCTGTCCACTGTCTCCCTCCTGGGCCCCTGTGCAGACATGAGTGGCGTAAAACTGACAAGCAATGACCTCACGGGGCAACCGAACCCATTTCAAAAGCCCCGGCAGGAGTTTTACCCCGGGCTTGCTGAGTGAACCTAGGACTGTGTGAGCTCCTGAGACCACCCCCACCCTGTGATTATATCCCTGTGCGTTTATTTCTGGGGAAATAATTTATAACTCTTTCTTGGATTCCCAAAAGGGTCTGAAATTTTGACAAGGGCAAGGTGCTTGGCTGGATGGCTTTGCTTGTGCTACATTTTTTTTTTCTGGGAAAACGGTCCCACTTTTCTCTCAGGTGGTGACAATGAAGAGGCTCCATCAGATGGGGGGTGAAGTGGGTACTAAGAGCCTTTCTGGGGGTGGGTAAATTTGGGAATGGCAGTCCGGGAGGAAATGACACCTGGTCTGCTGGAAGTAACAGTGGTCATCAGCATCTCCGAAAAGAGAATTCCTGTTACAGTGTCAATAAAACTGTACAGACTTAGGCTGATAGACAAATGACTCGTCCTCAAAGAATACTGCGGGAAAGCAGTGCATTGAGTCTGTCTGCGGTGTGAGTTTGGTTTTGATTGACACTGTGACGGCCAACTATTTAAAGTAAAGAAATAAGGACAAAGCGTCCTCTTTGTGGGCAGATGCTCCTATTAGAAAGCAAAAATGTGATGAAATGTTTTTGAAAATGTGCTATTTCTCCATGTTCTTTGTTATATTTTTATTCTTACTTTTGTTTTAAAAGTCAGTGGACACAGCATTCCCTGACAGCACAGAAACATTGAGAAGCTGCCTTTTACGGTGGGTACACAGTGGTTTGGTAATACATGGAGCAGGGGGCCCGTTTCTTCTATGACTGCTGCAAATGATTGGTCAACTATTTTTGTGAAATACTATTTTGTGAAAACTCACAGATGCTTATTGGGAATTCTTTATAACACATCAGGTGCTTAAAGCTGAAAAATCTTTAATTTATTGGGTGGAATGAATCGTTCTAGCTCAGCATGACCAGTACCAAGACCATTTGGGGCTCCTTGAGTTCAGTTAGGGGTGGTAGCCAAGCTCAAGTGCGGAGGCAGCCTGGGTGGTGGCTACGGTGGAAGTTTGGCACGATGTGATGTGACACCATCTGCTGGTGCAGCCTACCCAGAGGGCAGAATGCAGAACTCACGCTGACTGAGCCTGTGATGAGCCCGTGAAGGCCTTTGTAAAATGTATGCAGAACTTCCGAAGAGAATGAAGCCCAACAGCCCCTCGATCACACGTGACAGAGGTCAATCTGATTTTATGGATGATCTGGCGGACCTCAGCTGCCTTGTTTATTTACCGAGCTGATACCCAGACCAATGAGCCTTATCCTGGATTAAAGAGATCGATGCTCTTCTTCGTGGACTGGAGATAGTTGTGTTGGAAGCGTTAAGGGGGTGGTGTGGGCTAGCAACACAGGTGTGCACAGCGTGCCCCGGGCAAGTTTTGTGTTATGGTAATCCTGTTTCCATTTGGGTACACTCTTGTCAGAGCTGAATGTATTTAGATGAAATGTGAGGCTCTGGTTCAATCTGAAAACCCCCATCGCCCTCCCTTTTTTTCTTAAATATTTTTACGATCATTTAGATGGAAGTAGTTCTTTCGTCAGTTCGTGTTGGTTGCATCCCAAACTGTTTGTATCTGTTTTTTAACAGCCACTGTACTAACCCTTCTTTAAGTTGGAGTAGAGGGTGGTAACACTGTTGAGTTGGGCCCTCATCATAAAGTCTTAGTGAAAAAAATTAATGTTTTTTAGTTGTATAAAAAAAATTCAGTTGGTGTTTCTGGTGTTTCCAGATACATTAATTTTTAAAATCATGAAGGAGACTTTAAAGTACCTACTACCGCGCGGGCCCGAACAATCCAGGCCTCTCCTCTCACCGTTGCCCACACGCGGGGAAAATCAGATTTCATACGTGTGACTTGCTGGTACCCCCTTATTTACCCTGAAAAGATAAGATGGGAAAAACAGCACACCCAATTCAATAACAGATAAGAAAGAGGCTTTCTTTCTTTGGTGAGAGCTATGTAACCTTTGGGTCAATTTGGATGTTTAGAGAATTTTTCTTTTTGTACTTGGTGGGAATTTTAAAGATTGTATATAAAGTAACAAGTTTACAGCAAACAAAATGACTTGTTTAAAATACCAAAACGAGAACCCGTGCCACTCGTCTGAGCCAGCGGAAGCTGAGAAGCCTTGATATTATTCTTCCTACCGACGGTCTTCGAGGCCTTTCGGTTTCCTCCACACCCCTCACTGCAAAGGGGATGAGTCCATCAACGTGAACTCCCCCTTCACAGGTGCACCGCAGCCGCCCTCCAGGCAACTCTTGGGCTGCTCACTCATTCTGTGTTACTATCTGATAAGAAAGGACTGCCATCCAGAAGCCCCTGTCACTCAAACTCCCTCCATTCCAGTGGGCATTGAGTTCTCACAGCAGGTGCGTCCCTGCTGTCCTCAGGGGCCTCTTACCCTGACCCAATGAAGCCACCGTGAGGCTCTGTTGTGCTCGGTGACTGAGTCGCCACTTGGACTTTGCTGACCTTCAGGCGAGATTTTGTCACCTTCTTCGTCTCAGTTGTCTGCATCCCCATCTCATTCTCCGCTTCACGTTAGCCACGGTTCCTCACAGAAGCCAGAGAGCATGCAAAATGACAGACATTTGGAGACAGCGTCACAAAGCTGAATAACCTGACTTCCAAGGACTTCACACTTTCCTACGTTCCCATATTCATTTAACTTTTGATCTTGTTCTTCTCCAAATCGTGTGTGTCCCATGTGAGAGTAATTCCCATTTTTAACAAATTGTCCATTTGAGCAGACATTGAACCTATTCCTTATTAACTCTGCTTTTCTCTCAGAGAGGGAGAGAGAGAAAGAGAGAGAGAGAGAGAGGAGGGAGGAAGAGGGAGATGTGTGCATGCGTGCACCTGTGCACAGGGGCCCTCCATGAGAAACTGGTGTCCAGAAGTTTTTATTAATATATAATTGACACAGAACATGTTATTAGCTTCAGGTGTACAACATAACGATTTGGTATATGTATTGTTGAAATAACTTTCTAGACCCAAGATAGACTCACTCCTGTCCAGGGTGCCACATCAGCAAACCAAAATCTGGATGACTTTTGTGTCCCTGTCAGTGCTCCTCTTGACTAGAACCACCGTGTATCTACTCCACCAGTCCTTCAATAGCAAGCCAACTCTGGACCTGCTCACTTCAGGTAAGGTTGGCTATGTAGCTCCAGCCAATCAGATAGTTTCTATTTTTCTCTTCCTGGTTTCCATTCTATATCTATAAAAGCTTCCCGTCTTCCACCCCGTTGTATAATTCTCGGAAAGAAGACTCTTTGCTTCATGAAGTTAAGGTTAAAGTCTGTTTGTATAACAAATTGTCTTCTTTAATCATTTCCAACAGGATATATGGCAAACTGATCACCACACAGTCTACTTAACATCTATGACCACATATAGTTACATTTCCTTTTTTTTCCTTTGAATGAGAACTTCTAAGATCTACTCCCTTAGCACCTTTCAAATACACAGCCCAGTATTAACTAGTCATCATGCTGTACACTGCGTGTCCAGGACTTACTTGTTCTATAACTGGAAGGTTGTACCTTTTGAATCCCTTCACGTACTTCACGCACCTGTCCACCCCAGCATTCTAGAATTTAAAGGCCTATTTTGCACATGCCTGGTAATTATTGTATCAGAAAGCTCTAGTTTCTTTACGTATTTTTAAAATAAAAATTTCAGGAGTTCCCTGATGGTGTAGTGGCTTAAGGCTTCGGCTCTGGCGCTGTCAGTGCTGCGGCCTGGGTTCGATTCCCAGTCAGGGAGCTACCCACATACCAAAAAAAAAAAAAAAAAAAAAAAAAAAAAAAAAAAAAAAAAAAAAAAAAAAAAAAAAAAATTAAAAAGTGAACTGTAAAAAGTATGCTTACACAAATTTTTTAAAAACTAAAAATAAAGACAATGAATGCCATTTATTATACCCCACGTCATTCCCTTTCTTTTTATGAAGCTCAGAAGTGAGCTGATCGTAGGAAAGAGCAGTACATCATATAAAATGGTAAATTTTGTGTCTGTTCGATATGAAAGAAGCTATGCTGTAAGCAGTGCAAAAAATGCATGCCTTTGTCTTTCAAGCACAAAGTTCAGAAATGCGAATTTAAAGATAACGTCTCTTCATCAGCAAATCAATCACTCCTGGAGGCCACTTTCCCTTCACTTATCTCAAAGGATGTTTGGGAGGATCAAGTGTGAGCATGTTTATTCAGTCATTCTTCCAAAAAACTTCTACTGAATGCTCATTTTATGAAAGCTTTCTAATAGCTAATCTAACCTATAAAATATCTCATTTATAAAAGCAGTGAACATATCAATGTCCAAGTGTGTTGTCTATTTGCCCCCACCCAACGTTTTGCCTGTTTAGGTGGTACGTACAACTGCAGGAAGCTGTATGTACCAGCAGTTTCTCAGCACGCTGACTACCTCTTTGTGTGTTAACTGTGACCTCAGCGTATTTCCCTTTTCCTTGGCTATTTCTTCAGTGTAGCCTGGAGCTACTCAGCAATGCAAATTACCCCACTCCCCCCAACAAGTGGGTAACTTCCATAAATTTAGAAGTATCCTTTGGAATGAATATTTTATGTTAACGCAGTCTTAGGGAAATTCCTGACAAAACTGAGTTGAAATCCTGTCTTCGCATCTTTATTTTGTTGGTGTTCGCCTTTACTTAAAATTGAGGAAGCTAATGTCTGGTTCACAGGGTTGCTGAAAGCAAGCTGTATTATCAAATGATATGTGATATAAAGCACCTGACCAAGTGCTTGAAATGCGAGGACCTGACAGAGTGGTGAGGGTACTATTTTCATGACGTAAACTTACAGAGGCTGTCTGTTGTGGGATGGGGGTGTAAGATGGTTGGGGGTGGTTAAACTGAGTCCCCTAGATTTGCACTACTTGGATGGGAAAAATATTCTGTAATTCAGTAAAACTGATGAATATGAGCGTCAAGTGTAATTTACAAAGAAAACCTTCTCAATGAACTGAAGACACCATCCATGCCCTCCAGCCAAAGCCCACCAAAAGCCTATAGTTGCAGCCACAGATTCACATCTTGGTGACAATGGGGTGTAAGGAAGAACTTCACAGCATTTGGGCCTGTGCTAGGGGATTTGGGGGATGGTTTAAGAAAGCAGAGCTTCACTCTGAATTGGATCCTGTCAGGGAGGGCGTGGTGGTGAACAGAAGTAGCTAAGCCTATAATCAGGTATTATATTAGTTCTCCAGGGCTGTCTGGAACATTTCCCAATACCTCCAAGCAATTCTCCAATTCACAGTGGATGCCAACTGGGTGTCCTACAAATTTAACTTAATTCTGACACTAGCATTACTGGATAGCATTGCATCCCAGTTTAAGGGCTCAGTCCCACAAGATTGTCCCCACTTCAGACACCAATTGTAAAACCAGGTTGTCACGTGTACTTCTGACCAACCCGCTATAACTCGAGGTTCCCATGACACCCTCTGAGAGTTTCATAATTCATTAAAATGGCTCACAAAGCTCAGTGGAACATTTGCTTATGCTGATTATTAGTTTATCATGAAGAGCCCAGATGAATAGCCAGGTGAAGAGGCACATAGAGTCAATTCTGGGAGGGTCCCAAGCTCATGAGCCTCTGTCCCCATGAATGTGGGGTGCACCACTTTCCTGGCACATGAAGCTCATGAAATCTTGTTTAAGTTTTAATTTTAGAGAGTTTTGATCTCCAGCTGATCACTCCACCTCCAGCTTCCCAGAGATCAGTGGGTGGGGCTGAAAGTTCCAAACTTCTAATCACTTGGTCCTTCTAGTGACCAGCCCCATCCTGAGCCTATGTAGGGCCTCCACACGAAGTGACCTCATTAGCAAAAACTCAGGTGTGATCCAAAGGGCCATTTGTGACTATCAAAGACACTTCTGTAATTTAGGAAATCACAAGAGTTTTAGAAGCGCTGTGGCAAAAACCAGAATGAAAACCAAATATATTTCTTATTATGTCACAGGCTGCTATAACCAAGTACCACAGACTGGGTGGCTTATAAAATAGTATTTCTCATACTTGTGGAGGCAAGAAGTCCAAGAGGAAAGTGTCGGCAGGGTTGTTTTTTTTCTGCGCCTCTCTCCTTGGCTCGTAGATGAGCGTCTTCTCCATGTCCACCCATGGCCTTCCCTCCATCTGTGTGGGTGTTCCAATCTCTTTTCTCTTACAAGGATACCTGTCATGCTGGGTAGGGCCCACTCATTTTAACTTATTTCTTTAGAAATCTTACCCTCATGTAGTCACCTTCTAAGATTACTGGGGGTTAGGGCTTCAATATATTAATATGAATCTTGATGGGACATACCATGTTTTGCCAAGTAGAATGCACTCCCATATGTTTGGCTCAAAATTTCAGGGAAAATACCTTTTGTTTTAATTTTTTAATTCAAATTTTTGTTTGTTTATATTTAGGTACTCGCTTTTTGTATTATAAAACAATTTTAGTATTTATTTTTTAACATATTATGATACAAGAAATTGTATGTGACAAATAATTACAAAATACAAGAACAGATACATGGCACAAACAATTTTATGTATAAAATATTTTCATATAAAACAAACACCAATTCTCATATTCCAGGGTATTATTTTACATATGGATATCTTTATTGATTTCTACAGTTACACTTTTAACTCATAAGTATAACTAAAAGAATGAAAAACTTTTATATAGATACAGAACTGGTACTACCCGTGTATAATGTGCATCCTATTTTCCCCTCACAAATTTGGGCAAAAAAAGTGTGCATTATACATGGCAGAATATGGTAATTCTGCCCCTGAGAGATATTTCTTAAATAATCATACCTAGAAGGAGGTCAGGCTAAGGGAAGGCATTTACTCGTATTAACTAGAATAGGAAAAGTTTGGTTATTTATGTGGCTCTGCCAGCGTTCATGTTTTGCCTGTGTTAGACAAACACAGTGATCTTGATGGTGTCTTCATCCATCATGGCCACAGAATGTTCTATCTGATACTGATGTTCTGTAAAGTTGTTTATGTTCAGCAGGAACACATCACGTTCTACGTGTGAGTGCTGGGCCACCTCCTAGATTGACAGGGATGGCTTTTCTCTTCCTCAGAAGCAGTGCAAAAGGAAGGAGGCAAACTGAAGCACACCACCAGCTTGTATGGCTACCCTTACTCATTTCCAACTATGTGTTTTTGGCCAACAGAACATGGAGAGCATTTCCGAATAGTCCATCACCTAACAAGTGTGAATAAAAGCTTTACTTCCTTAACAAGGTAAGTGAATCAACAGGAAGTTGAAATGAAAACTATGATGCTAAAGTGTATATCACAAGACTCCTGCATAAATTGACTTATTAAAAACTACGATAAATAAGAGACAAAATGATTACTTGTGATTGATTACTCAGGGTAATGGGAAAGGCTGCACATGGACTGCTCAAGTGAGGGAAAGCACAGGATGCCATAGGAATGCTAATGAGACTGGAGCCAAGGACGTGGCAGGAGGAACTTGGGCTGGAATGACAGCTGGATTTGAACTTTGACTTTCCTACTAATTAGCTGAGCTACTTAGTTTCTCTGAGCCTCTGCTTCCTCATCTGTAAAATAGATATCATAATAATACTTAATTTCAAAGGTTGTTGTAAGGACCAGGATGGGAAAGTGCACATTAAGGACTAGGCTTAGCATACTACCCGACACATAATAAACACACAGTATTAGCAATAACGACGATGACGATGATGCTAATGATGATGGTTATGGGAAGGAGGAGTCATCCTTATACTTTCTTGTTCCTCATGCTCCAGATTCAATCTTTCAACACATCTTATGAGCTCCTATCTTGAACATTTGTACTGCATCTGGCAGCTTCAGTATCTCTTCTACTTCACAATCTCTTGCACAAACTATTGCACACTTTTCCTGGGTGGCTCCCCTGTTTCTATTCTTGCCCCTCTGCTCCCACAGGCTGTTATCTACTTAGAGAATAAAAGCAAATCATGATATATCTCTATTTGCCCCCATTCCCAGAAAACAGCCTAAACTCTTCACCATAACTTATCCTGACGTACGTACTCTAGTCTCTTGTCTTTCTCCTTCCACTCTTCTTTCTAATTTCATTCTAGGCTCTCTGGTCTTCTAGTTGTACCTAAGCTCATTGAGCTCATTCAGGATCAGGGATTTTTTTCACTTGCTATTTCTTCTAAGATGAAATGAGATGGCTATTCCTTCACTTCATATAAATCTCTGCTTCAATGTCATCAGCTTACTATGGCCCAGCGGGACACCTTGTCTGAAATACTATCTTCCTTCTCCAACCTCTCTGCCCCTTTATTCCTTTTGAATGATCTTCAGAGCACATATTAAAAACTAAGATTACACCAGACAGAAAAAACAAAGAACTGTATGACTTCACTTATATGCAGAATATAAAACTGAAAGCAACAAAGAAAAAAGAAATGAACAAACAAACAAATAACCCATGGACACAATCAATAGTTTAATGTTTATTTGGGGACGAGTGGGTTAGGGAGGGGAGGAAGGGGGGAAGCTAAATATAAGGTGATGCAAAGAGAAGTCACATTAGGTGGTGAACTTATTATATGACAAGTTGACAATGCACTGTAGAATTGTATGACTGAAACCTATGTAATTCTTGCTAACAGATGTCACCCCAAAAAGTCTAACAATAAAAATGAATAAAAAAAAAACTAAGATTACAGTAGACTTTCTGTTAACTACAACTCAAGCAACTGGCAAAAAAAAATCAAAGCAACTGGCACTCTCAAATCAGAGAAATAATACTACCTTTATCCAGCATGGGTGCCAGTTAACTGAGAGACTATTATATTATGATGTTTACATGTTTATTGTTTGTCATGTCCACAGCATACAAACTCTAGGAGGGTTGTCTGATACTCTGACATCTACCACAGTGCCTGGCAGGTAGTAGACACCCAGTAAATATTTGTTGAATAAACACATGACAATTATGTCCCTTATAGTAGTCATCAAATATTAGCTTTTTTTTTTTCTTTTATGTTTTTATTTTGGCTTTGCCTTGTGACCTCGTCTTCTTATTCAGAACCTGAAAGCATTGAATCAGCTAGTTGGTGTGGTCCATTCTAATTTGAATATTAAAATTTCTAGAGCATAGACATGTGAAAATTTAGAGTTAGTAAGCTGCCACTTAGGTTCTGCATGCATGAAAATTCAATGTTTTCAATGGCCTAGAGGACAGTACCTGAGGGAAAGAAATATGGGCCTTCTGCAAATTGATGAAGAAATACTATAATCTTAATAGAGGACAGACAAAAAAAGAGAGACCAGATAATCCAAATAGGCCTCTATCTATTGAAGAAGCCAAATCAATAATGAATAACCTTCCAAAACAGAAAATACTAGGCTTAGGTGGGCTCCCTGGTGAATTCTTTAAGGAAGAAATTCTCTATAGTCTCTTTTAGAGGATAGAAGTAGAAGGAATATTTTATAAATTATTCTATGAGGTCAGCATTGCTTTAATACACAAGCGGACAAAAATATTATTAAAAAAGTAAATAATAGACCCTATTTCTCATGAATATAGATGCAAAAATCCTCAACAAACTATTAGAAAATCTAACCCAATAATGTATAAAAATATCCTATGACCAGATGGGATTTATCCCAGGTATATGAGGCTGATTCAAAATTCAAAAATCAATTCATGTAATCCACCACATCAGCAGACTAAAGAAGGAAAAATCTCATTATCATATCAGTAAATGTAGAAAAAGGATTTGTCAAAATGTGTATCATAAATGGTAAAAATCCATTTATACATAAAGAAACTGAAGCCTGTAGAATTTAATGACTATTGAGACTAGCACTCGGATTTTGTGCTTCTTACTCTTCTACCACATCATTCTGGCACACGTTTTCCATGCCAGACCTGTGATTAATTAAGCATTAATTCTTAAATGCTTAAAAGTAGCATTGAAGCTGAATGACACAAATAGACTTTTATTAAAAAGGCAGCACTGGATAATTTAAACTGAATGTTAAGAAGGTGAATACAAAATGTTTAAGAATAATTGCAGCATTATTCACAGTAGCCAGGGCATGGAAACAACACAAATGCCCACTGATGGATGAATGAATAAAGAAAATGTGAACACTGGGGGTTCCCTGGTGGTGCAGTGGCCAGGCTTCAGTGCTCTCACCGCTGTGGCCTGGGTTCAATCCCTGCTCAGGGAACCAACCCCGCGCCCCCCCCCCGCCGCCGCCCAAATGTGAATACTTGCAATACCATTCAGCCTTCAAAAAAAAGGAAATCCTGTCATTTGAGACAACATGGATGGACCTGGAGGGCAGCATGCCAAGTGTTAACGAGCCAGTGACAGAAAGACAAATGTATGATCTCACGGATGTGAGGAATGTAGAAAAGTCGAACCCAGAGAAGAATATTGGTTGTCAGGGGCTGGGGGTGGCGAAGATGGGGGGATATTGATAAAGGGGTACAAGCTTCCAGTATAAGATGAGTAAGTTCTGGAGATCCAAGTACAGCATGGTGCCTAGAGTTAATAATAATGTACAGTATACTTGAAATTTGCTAAGGGAGTTCACCTGAAGGGTTTTCATGACAAATAAAATGTAACCATGTGAGGTAATGGATATGTTAATCAGCTTGATTACAGTAATAATTTCACAAGGTATGTGTGTACCAAAACATCACGGTGTGCACCTTAAACAGGTACCATTTTTATTTGTTAATTTTACCTAAATAAAGCTGGGGAAAATTTTATTACCTTTAAGAAGTATATTTTACTGTAAAATATGTATAAAAGTCAGTATATAGTTACTGTAAATTTTGTTTTATCTTGTGAATAATTTTCTTACCTTCGAAACTTTCTGAATGTCATGTATAATATTAAAATAGAGTTTAAATATAAAGTTTATTTTATATGTTAGCTTTTAGATGTCAGTTTTGATATTATATTCTTTTTCCCATGGTGCTTCACATGTCTTTTAATTACAAGTTAATAGGCATATATCCTTTTAAATATAAATACAATAGTTCACAAAATTCAAAGGCTCTGTTGAGGAAGGCTGAAATATACAACTGATAAATGAAAGGGACAAAAATAAAAATATAAAAATAGTGATATTATTTTATTTTTAAATTAGGGTGATGGCTATATTGTCTTTTAATATTCTTTATACTGTGTATATATAGTATATTTGTATGTATTGAATATTTATTATAAAATATTAAAAATATTCTGTCTTTATGTATGTACATCTAACTTATGCAAGTTCCAAAGTTGACAAACATACTCAGGCAGAAACACTTAAATATATCTAAATGCAAGGAACCTGCCAGCTCTTGAGCACAGTAAATTCCGAGGTCTAAAGTAGTATTACTGGTTAGTGTGCTAAAGTCTTACTAAATTCTCACCTTTTACAACTGTAATAAAAGTGATAATATTGAATGCTATCACCTGGAGATATTTAAAATGGAGATTTCAGGGATATTTAAACTGCATTACAGTTTTCTATCTGACTGTGTGAGACTAAAAAAAAATGTTTAAATAAGCCACTCTAAAGCTGAGTGTTAGTGTCTGAAGGAGAAAAAGATGTAAGGAGTGTGTCAGAATCACAGAGGTCTGAGACATATTTTCTGTGTGGAAAAAATAATCTTCATTGCTGTGCAGAAATCTCCAGGAATGTTATACTCCAGATTTTGAGAAGCTGAGATGAAGCAATAAAATATGAGCTTTCTTTTGGAAGAAATCTGAGCTGAAAACTGATGAAGTAAGAATAGCACCGAGGTTCAGATGCGTTTTTACCTGCCATGTCAACCTGCACTCAGATGTGCCCAGGCCACAATGTATAATAAGATAGGTTTGCTTGGTCATCCCAGGTGCACATTTATCTCTAGGACAAACCCACTCAATGATATCCAAGCAAGGGTAGTGTAAATCAGGCCATTTCCGAATGGGGTTTTCTAATTTGCTGCAGATCTTGACAACTAACTAGATAATTTTACTGGAATTACGTTATAATGATAAGTATTTGCTTACTAATTCATACACCACCATGTTCCACAAATTGTACAAAGCAACTTAATTATGATATTGGTAATAGTTCTTTACATTTAGTGTGTTTGAGCAGGTTTCATTTTAGTTCTAACAAGAACTCTCTGAGACCAGTATTAGCAGTCCACTTTTATCTGGAGGAAGAGCAGTTCGCGAGGATTAGCTGACTTGCTCAGGTTGCCTTCTTGCTGGTGGCAAAGTGAAGCCTAGAGAAAAGAAGTTAAGTTGATAAAGAAGACAAACCTACTTTGAATTATTAGAATTTCAACTTACTGACTGCAAAGACTATCATTGACCACTCTAGTACTGCCTCAACATGTTGCATTTCTGATGGTTTTAGCCAATAAAAAAACGTCATTCCAGTTGACTCATATTTCCTAAATGTGAATTCTAAAGTACTATTTTAACACTATTTTAGAATTACTACATTCTAAAGTATTATTTTTTAGAACTTGGGTGCAATATAGAATTAGTTTCAAATTCTTCTGATAATGTAATTCATTTTTTTGATTTCTGAAATATTAGTCCATCCAGGCAATTCTGCTTATGTTAACTCATACGATTTTTACCCAATAAGTTCTAAAAGAAAGTTAATGTTTGTAGAAAAACATCTGCTATCTTATCTGTAGAGAAACCTGCCAGTGCTTCTGATTCCTAAAAGAGATCAAAATAATGTGTTAATTTGTACCATTCATTTTGTGCCTTCATCAAATGTGTTTTCAACCTGACACAATACAATTGACTCAATTCTTTAGCTGTTGCTCTATTTTTTTTTACATTAAAATGCATTAATTTCCAATTACTTTATAGAAGGAAAATAAGAGTGTAAGAAGTGACAGGAGAAAGTGGACACTGGAAGCTATCTTGTTTAAAATCCGACTTCTCTTACTTGTGAGGAAAAGCTGGAGGTCACTTTGGGAGATATTTTCTGGGAGCTATTTATCATGTAACTATTCAAAGGAAATACTTGAATGAACTACCTGCTTTTTGCTGAATACCAAATAGCAGCAAAATCTTACTGTTCTAACAGTTGTTTCTCCTGGCCACGAGATTTTGGGACTCTTAAGAACCAGATATGGGTAAACCTGGCACGTTGAGGGTCAGTTTGCCTTCTCCCAGGGTCACCAGAACCTGGACTGTGGGCAAAGTCCTTCCTCTGGGGGTGGGGTCGGCGATCCTTGAGATGTTACACAAACTGCCATTGATCTCCTCTGCTCCAATTGATATGAGGGCAGTCACGGTTCTGAAGTGCTCACGTACAGGGCTCTCAAAGAATCTGCAGCCCAGAACTAATGCCAGGGGCCCACTGCTGCTGCTGGCCTGGCCCCGCTGAGTGAGCGTTTCTCCATACCCCAGCCGCTGCTGTGACCTGGGCGGGTACCTGAAACCAGCCGGTGGACTTCAGTGTCCTATAATAGGTGATGATGGGAACTCTTTTTAGGGTGTAAAACTGATCCCCTAGCACCAGTATATGTCCTTGAACCATTCTGATGGTCCTCAAATATGATTGAGAACCTTCTAGCTTGCATCATCCCCATTTCTTGGCCATTTGGTCCCTTTTACCTCTTATTTCCAGCCAACCTTCTTCCTAGGATTCTGTCAACAGACTAGATGCAGGTCCTGCCAAAGCTCATAACCATACGGACGTGACAAGATTTCCACTTACTGGTATGTACAATGTAGATTTTGGCAATTATGCCATGGAAAATTAAATGCGGAATGTCCTAACATAATCTGAGAAAAATGAAATATTAATGATAATAAATTAAACAGCAAATAATTAAATATTGAGAAGTGAACCAAAATATAACATTTAAACTTAGGGGTGACACACACGTCCACTTATAAAAGGAAGGCTTCCTGGGGATGTCACATGCAGCATGGTGACTAGATTTAACAATATTGTATTGTATACTTGAAAGTTGCTAAGATAGCAGATCATAAAAGTTCTCATCAGAACAATAAAATGTGTAACTATTGTGTAATGAATGTCAACCAGATTTATTTTTGTGATCATTTCACAATATATACAAATACAGAATTATTGGGTTGTACATCTGAAACATATACAATGTTATATGTTAATTATATCTCCATTGAGAAGTAAAATACATTTAAGGGTGACAAAGGTAACATTAATAAGTATTTCTTTAAAACCAAGTAGTTTTAGATTTAAGCCTAGGCATGTTGAAAATCTGAATGGCTCACATATACCATTGCCTTTAAAACTGACCTATTTTACTAAGGATGTATTGGCTGGAACTTTTGCCTAATGATTGGAAATGGATAGGCATTGTGAGAGCCCAGTTGTCAATAAGGCCTTCGTGGGCTTTTGTAGAAGTACTGCACTCAGCATTGACTTTGCTTTTGGAATCTAGGACACAGCTGAAATTGTTTAGTGCCAATTACTGACTGTCTTATCTGGAATAATCTTTCTCACAATCTTTTTTTGGCCTAATAGATATTTCAATCTCACACAATGGCCAAATAGACATCAATTCTTTTTCATTTCCACTGCTTCCTTGAAGAGAATTGATAGAGAGTTCACTGCAATGAGAAAGTGAAAACAAGATCAAAAACTTTACTTCTAAAACAATAGTGTAGAGCTAACATACGGTTTAATATGAAATAACTTCTTCATGTAACAAACTTGGGAACCCTTGTTATTATGTTCATAAGTGGCCTAAGTTAGCATTGAAAAATAATAGTTTTTGTTTATCTATTCCTCAGTAGAACATTTGGGCTGTTTCCAGCTTTTTGGTGATTATAAATAAAGCTGCTATGGGCATTTGTATGCTGGGTTTTATGTGACTCTAGGTTTTTACTTGGGTAAATACCTAGGAGTAGAATTGTTGGGCTGTGCAGTAAATATATGTTTAACTTTAAAGAAACTGCCAAACTATTGTCCAAGTTGTGTGGGTGTACAATTTGTATTCCCAACTGATTGAGAAGAGTTTCATTTGCTCTGTATATTTCTGATCATTTATTATGGTCAATTAAAACTTATCACCCTAAAGGTGGTATTGCACTATGGTTTTAGTTTTCATTTCCCTGATGACTAATGATATTGAGCATACTTTCATGTGCTTGTTGCCATCCATGTATCTTCTTTGTTCAGGTGTTCAAATCTTTTGCCCTTCAAATAATTTTTAAATGTCATTGCATTTTATGAGCTTTTTATATAGTATGGATATAGTCCTTTATGAGATGTTATTTGCAAATATTTTCTCCTAGTCTATGCCTTGTCTTTTTAATATCTTAACAGTGTCTTTCAAAGAGCAGCAGATCTTGATTTTGAAGTCCAATTTATCAATACTTTTTCCTTTATGAATTGGAATTTTGGTGTCACAAATAATGGAGTATAACTCAACAAGAAAGAGAACAAACTACTGATACACACAAAAATATGGCTGACTCTCCTATACACTAAATTAAGTAAAAGAAGCCAGATTCGAAAGGCTGCATACTCTATGTATTTTATTTACATAATATTTTGGAAAAGACAAAACTAAAAAAACACACAATAGATTAGTAGGTATCGGGGATGTGGTGGAGGAAGAATTGATTACAAAGGGGAGAGGGACATTTTGGCGGGGGTTCACGTAACTGTGCTAAACCTTGATGGTGTAGATCGCTCAACTATACGAGGGCTGTCCAGAAAAAACCCAGCCATAAATGCCTCTATTTTTCATATTTCATGGCTGGATACTTTCTGGACAGGATGTGCTTATCAAAACTCATAGCTCTGTTCACTCAAAAAGGTGGTTTTCCTGCATGAAGATTATGCTTTAATTAAACAAAAAGCAATCATTTTTACTTCGTTGTTTCCTTTCTGCACGTCACTTCCTTTAGGAAGAAGTTCTGAAAGTAGCAAGAGTGTAAGCTGGAAAAGCACTGAAGGGGTTAAGAAAGGAATCATGCAACCCTATAATACAAATAATAATCCAGATTAAAAAAACATTTGTAGAAAGTGGGACAGAACTGAATGCCCTCTGGCTAATTAGGATCGTGGGGCATTGTGGCAGACACTGCTCTAATGATTCCTAAAACCGTTTAATTACTTCCTGAGCACACTGTTAGACGATAATTTCCTGCTTTGCCATTATTATCTGGCCATGTGAGTAAATCTGAGACAAGTTTGCATGCCATTTCCAAGCCTTGCCCATGGAAACTTCATAACTCCCATTCTTTTCTCTGCCCCCCAACTCTGGATGCATGGAGAAGAGTTAACATCAAAATGAAGTTCCTGTGGGATGGGGGAACCACAAGGTAGAAGGAGCCCAGGTTGCTGAATGACCATATGGGAGGAACCCTTCAATTTGCATTATTACAGGAATTAAAAATAAACTTTTATCTGGTTAAACTAACTGAAATTGATCAGGATTGTTTGTTGTAGCACTTAGCGCTAACTCAAACAGAAACAATCATGTTTCTGTGCCTGTTCAGGCATATGAAAAGTTGGAATTTTTGGTAAGAGGATAATGGCATGATAAATCCATGAGCGTTGAGGGCTTCAGATATTTTTGAATGTTGCATTTGCAGTGAAAAATTTTTTGAGAGCTTTTATTTATTTATTTATTTTTGGTCTATGTGTTTTAGGAACATTTTTTTTTCACTTTTATTTGGGCTAGATTGTTTTATATAAGGTACCTGACTTTCCTATTCATTAAAGAAGACATGTAATAAAAAAATTTTACTGCATTGGTAGATTTTTCTATTTCTCATTGCATTTATTGAATTTTTGCTTCATATTAACTGAACTTAGATTATTGCATATAATTTTAGAACTGATACTCTTCCATGTGTATTGGATCCTTAAGCATTAGGAATTGAACTATTTCTAGTAATATTCTTAGTTTATAATCAAATCACTTGGTGTTAATGAAATTATACAAGCTTTTCTTTGGTTGCCATTTGCTTAGCATATAAATTTCTATTTTTTTATTTTCATACTTTCTATATCTTTTTCTATTTATTTAAAATTTTTTTATTTTTCAATTACATTTAACATACAATATTATATTAGTTTTAGGTGTATAATGTAGTAATGAGAGGTTTGCATAACTTACTAACTCATCACCCCAATAAATCTGGCACACATCTGACATTGTTATTACAATATTATTGACTGTATACTCCATGCTGTACTATACATCACCATGACTATTTTGTAACTATAAATTTGTACTTTTTAATCTCTTCCCCTTTTTCACCCACTCCTCCAAATCCCTCCTATCTGGCAACAATCATAATGTTCTCTGAATCTATGGGTCTGTTTCCATTTTGGTTTTTTGTTTATTTTGTTCTTTAGGTTCCACATACAAGTGGAATCATATGACATTTGTTATTCTCTGCCTGACTTACTACACTCAGCATGATACCCTCTAGGTCCAACTGGGATGTTGCAGATGGCATGCTTTATTCTTTTTATGGCTGAGTAATATTACATTGTATATATGTACCACCTCTTGTTTTTATTTACATTCAATATTATTTTATATTAATTTTAGGTGCATAGCATAGTGGATAGACATTTATATAATTTAAGAAGTGATTCCCCTGACTAGTATAATACCCATCTGGCACTATACATAGTTATTATGGTATCATTCCCTATGCTTTACTTTATACCCCCAGACTATTTTATAACTATTAATTTGCAATTCTTTATCCTTTTACCTTTGTACCCTGCCACCAATCCCCTTCCAACTATCACCCCAACAAATCTAGTCCCCACCTGACACCGTATGAGGTTAGACAAATAATTTCAGGAACTCATTCTAGAAAAAGTGCTACCTATCCCATTGTTGATATCACTGCTGTCACCTTTGAAGTACTCCCATTGGGAAACTATGCACTGACGCCAGTGCCTGGTCCACTTTTCAAAGCACTTTTGGAACTCTTTTTCTAGATTGGCATCAGAGCTGTCATCATTCCTAAAATCTGACAATTAAGTTCAGGAACTTACTTCTTTGTGATTATGTTGGCAGCACTGTACAACTTGGTAAGGTATCATAACCTTCTGTAATCTTCTGTATTTATTAAAAAGTAAGATGATAACAAAAGTTTTGTGACATGAACATATTGAGCTAAGAATTATTCTTCAGTGTCAGAATTCATACAAAAATTTAGGTAGACCTAGAGGGGCACTGTATTTCACCATGATGGTACTGTGAATATCTCTCTGATGAAGTAATCTTATGCAGCAAACTTTGGTCTTTCAACACGTTGCCATAAAACTTTTCACACTCCATGAAACAATTTTGTTTTATAAATAACATAGCCCTCAGTGTAACAACACTTAATCTAAAATTTTAGGCTATGAGAGACCTAAAAAGCAACTTAAATTCACTGCAAGAACACATGGAAAGGGGCACAAATGAATAACATCAATTTATTGCATATAAAACACACACACACAAACACACACGTGTATCAATAAAATATTTATAAAATATCACATTAGCAGGGAAAAAATCTGTATGGCATACCACAATGAACATTCTAATGCAAGACTGCAGTGGGCAGACTGCTAAAAATCATAAACATACACCAAAAAGTAAAAAAAAGGAATGAACACCCCGACTGCTGTCACAAGCCAGTATATGCTCATGTCACACTGTCGAGTTCCACTGTACAAAAAATTAGCTAACAGCCTGTTGAACAAAAATCTGAGTCTGCAAAGTCTGATTCAAACTCAGTGTAGGGCATAAAGAATCTCTATGGACAGGATAATGGTAGAAGTAACAGTAAGACTCATAGTCACTGCATCCCACACTTGTAACCTGATGGAAGCGAAGAGCCAGGTGAGCCTGTTTAGTAGTTCAAGTGCATTGAGACCCTCCTGGCTCCCACACACTGAATGGGGCTTAGCGACCACCTCTTGAATTCCCTGCTGCTACAGACAAGCAAGGGGATGAGGTCTGTCTGACCTTCCTCGCACAAGAAGCTTGTGACTTGATAAAGTAAATGGAACTTCCTCTTTCATCACACCAGTAATTTTTTTACTGCATGTGTTGATTAGCATAGAGCCATGCTCGGTTTTTAACAAAAAGTTAAAAATGAGACAAAATTAACATTTATATTAAAATCACAGGACAGTCAGGAAACATGAAAAAAAAAAAACCAAACACCAAAACCCCAATGGTACTGTCCTGTTTAAAACAGTACGTATGGGCAGCCTGCTTATGTAGTAGGTGCCCGCTGGGGCCCTGCCACAGTCTTCCCGGTCGTCTGTGTTGGATACTCTTGCAGATTGTGGTTTGGTGCCAGCGCTATGCCAGGATCTACTCAGCAAAAGTCTCAAAACACGCTAAAGCCAGTCACCATCACCTGGGCCCTTCAGGCTCTGATAGTTTTTAAAGGAAGGTTGTAATTTGGGTGGGACTGGCTCTTCACTGAACAAAGTGCCTTTGGTATTGGCAGAGCTGGGTGAGGTGGGGTCCTAGTGAGTCAGCAGGGTAGAGCCAGCGGAGCTCACCAGACCAATCAGGTTCAGATTTGGCCAGGTGGGGGCGGGCGCAACACAGGAAAGATGGCGCCCGCCATGTCTGCGTGGGAGGAGGATGCCACTCAGGGAAAGGGTGACTATCCTCCGGCCCTCACCCCAAAGCCACCCACCTCAGTCTGTTGTCCTGTGCATTCCTAACACTCCCGAGTCACTGTCCCTCTGCTGCAGCCCAGGGTGAGTGACTGAGCCTGTGAGTCTGCGTGAGCACGTGAAGAGGCCATCTGGGTTTCCCCCAGCCTTCCGTCCCCACCCGGTCAGTGGGAGTCCCACTGTTTGTCACAGCCAGATATTATGGGAATTCTCTTCCCAGAACCAGTACTCTGGGCTGGGGAGCCTCACTCCTTCAGGGGGAACTTCTACAGCCAAGATACCCTTTCTCAACCGCCACACAGAGGTTTGGGGTCAGCTGTTTTGCATCTCCACCCCTCTTCCCAGTCTCCATGTCACCTCTTCTTTGTATTTTTACTCATAAAACTTCTGTCCAGCTAGACTTCAGATGGTTCTCTAGGTTGGTTGTTGGATAATTTAGTTTTAATTTGAATGTGCTCACCGAACGAAGCAGGCACAGTGTTTATCTACTCTGCCATCTTGGATCTTATCTCTCTCTAATGTTTTTTGTATATCTCTATGTTTTTAATATAATACCTATAAACCAGATATATAGCTGAATTAAAAATTATATTTTTTTTCTTAAACTGGAAACTTCAGTTATTATATAATTTTAAATTATTTGTATTTGGAATAATCTGTTATTTTATTTTGTGATTTTAGTTCATCTCACCCACAATATGGTTTTATTGAAGTAGTTCATATATAGATCAATGAGACAGAATTGGGAGTTCAGAAATAAACTCATACCTGTATGGTAAATTGCTTTCAACAGAGGTGCTAAGGCAACTTAATAAAGGAAGTCTTTTCAACATTGGGATATCCATATGGAAAAAAAAACTAAACATCTTTACCTCACCTTATACAGGAAAATTAATTTGAAGTGAAATATAGACATAAATGATAAAGTTAGAAGTATAAAATCACTAGGAGAAAACAGAATAAATTATTTTGGCAACTTTGAGCAGGAAATTTTTCTTAGATCTTATATTAAACAGATTATATTGTGAAGACTATACTATTTTGTAACTGTTCACATTAGAAATTGTATTTGCATATCAAAATGATTTTAAAATTACACAAAACAAAATATAGTAGCTGTGAAGAAAATTCTTCCAGACAGTTGTGATATTAGAATATAAAGAACAATTCATTTTTTTCTAGGTTGGTAAAATAATATTTCAAAAATGACAGATCTTACTGATAGAAAGTTTTAACTTTATTATTATGCAACTCATGCCAATTTTAAGCCTGTGTTTGATAGACAAGTTATCTTTAATATTTTGGAATTTGATGCCTAATTTGTTCATAATTATTTTACTTTATTTTATAGATACTGTGATGGTGTTAACCAAGTTTGAGCACTAACATTCTTACTGTACATTGGTTAACATCCTACCTTCCATTTTATATATGCCAATTTTAGCTGTTTCCCAAAAGTCTTAAAGAAACAATTATATTCCTAGCTTATAAATTTCTCACACATACACAAACACATGTCAAATTATCAATGAAATATGCATTGTTTACTTTTTGCTCAGAAAGATTTATATAAACACTTGTAATGAACTAATTTATATGTCTATTATTTTTGTTAGTGTTATCAATGTCTTAAATATGTTTGTTGTTCAATATTTGTTAATTAGGTGGGACATTTTTGAATTTATATCTGATCATGTACCATTCTGGGTGAGAGTCTTACATTTTATTGAATGAAACATTTCTAAATTGTCACCTTTTGCAATTTAAAGTTTTTTTTTTGTGAATTCATATTTCAGATGCCTGGTTATTTTTTATCAGGTTCTAGTTGGAAAATGTATTGTTTTAATAAGCATTGCTTTAAATTCTATTTAAATAAGCATCGTAGAAAATCACAGCAGAGCATGGACTTACATCAAGCTCTAGTTTTGCCTCTCTTGAGACTAGAATATGAACTCCAATCGAGTAGGAAACTTCTTGATTGTGTTTGCTGCTGTATTCTCAGTCTTAGGATTAGTGCATGGCATTTAGTAGGTACCGAATAATAAATATAATAAATATAATTATATAAATATAATACTAATTATAGTGATGATAATGATTTATTGAATGAATGGATTCTCCACTGACAAGGGCTTTAAAATCAAGCTAGGAAGACAGACACACAGCTAAATTATTTCACTACAAGACAAAGACACCAAGCGTTATGGAAACGATGAGAAGACTGATTTATTCGGCCTGAAAGCCCTGAGGCTTCACGAGGAGGACTGTGTTAGACCTGGGCATTGAAGAATGAATAGGAGTTTTCAGGTCTTCATGGGCATTCTAGGAAGAAAAATGGCACAAACAAAGGGTATGGCATTTGGGAAACAAGTGAGGATCCCAAGGGGTCTGAAGATGGATACCTGTGTGCACATTTGAAATGGGCATTTTAGACTGAAATGTTAGGTTACTCCAGAAGTGTCTGGCATTTCCACACATTTGGATTTTACTCTGTTGGCAGTGCAGAAACGTGGCAATCTTGATCAGGAGTATGATGAGTCCAGGTGTGTGTGTTTGAGAGCTGCACTTGCTGAAGGGTGTAGAGAGACTAAAGGGCAAGTGGCAGGGAATTTAGTGAGAGATGCTTTTGGTACTCCATGACGGAGGTGAGGAATGCCTGACTTAAGATATTCGAAAGGGTCTCAAATGGACAAATCTCCACAGTCACAGAGACATCATGTAACTTGTTTGCCTGTCTCCAAATGGCAGGGCAGAGAAGTCAGCCTAAATGTGGGTTCACCTTTAGGATATAGAGACCATAAGGAACTTTGGTTTTGTTAAACCTATGCATGCTAAACTTCTAGTTTTTATGTGAAAACCATTTTTAGTGTTTTCCATGGCCATTATAGCGAAGTTCTCAAAGTCTGAATCTCAAGCACCTTCTTGGGAAAATACTATTTTTGTGAACAAGAGCAGACATGAGTATTTACATTACTAAATGTTGACAAATTGTTTGGTTTTGAATTTGATCCTTGATTCATCAGGCCTACTTGGCCTTTCTTAAATGAGCACCATGATCTGTAAATGATTTATGTCACCATTGATGTTATTCCCTGCAACTTAAAAATTATTTATGGACTGTTCACAACATTCAATTTCTACTTAGAGAAAAATACTTAGAGGAAAAAAAAGCATGTGAGTCAGAGCTTATTTATCATTGCCTTGGCCCATTACCAATCACCCTGATAATAAAGTGATAATAAAACTTGTGGGCCTTGCAAATAATACTAGTAATAGGGTTGCTTCTCTCCCAGTAAACCATTTGTGCTTATATTAATCTTCTAACTCTAAATGGCATCATTTCCAAAAGATGATCTTTCTGTTTTTGTTGTCCCGGAATGCTCTGAAATTTACCATGTGATGTTGGATATACTCAAGTATATGTGCGTGTGTGTGTGTGCGTGTGTGCGCGTGTGTGCGTGCGTGCGTGCG
>PVJL010008067.1:0-43075 GCA_004026885.1 Lyroderma lyra
GGCGAACGGAAAAGCCCGCCTTCTCGCGGCTGGTGGGGTGCCCGCCCGGCGACGTGTGCGTGCGCGCGCCCGAGGGGAAAGGCGGAAGCGGAAGTCGGGGGCGCGCCGGCTCACAGCGAAGGAGGCCGCGGCGTCGGGTCGGACCCGGGTCGCCATGGGGCGCGGTAGCGGCACCTTCGAGCGTCTCCTAGGTAACGCGGCCCCCGCCCGCCGCCGGCGTCTCCGCTGCCCCGGATCGTCTTCGCCGGGCCGCGGCCCGGGAGCCGGGCGGCCGCCGCGCGGCCGGGGCACTGGGTGGGCGCGTCGCGAGCTGGGCTCGGCAGTGCTGGGCGCGGGCGCTGACGAGGCGGGTGAGGGTCCTGTGGAGGAGCCCGGCCCAGAGCCGGCAGGTCCCCGGGAATCGACCACGGGCTGCTGACCGAGCGGGCCCGAAGTCCTGAGTCACGAAGATGAGTGACTCGGTCCAATCGTCACGTATCGGTAGATGTCGTTCCCCACAAAAAGCCGAGGGGGCGGGAGGCTTGGGGCTTCTGCCCCAAACACTGGCCACCCCCAGAGGGAGGACACCTCCCTGGGGTCCGCCAGCCTTTGGAGGGCTGCTTCCCTAGGGCCCACGCCAGCCCCGTCTGTCCCTCTCCACTCGCTCTGGGAATCGCCCGATGGTCACAAGTTTTAGGAAGGAAAAGGGACGTTTATGGGCATGTCTCCCCTCCCCGCAGTCGTTGCGTGTGCCTTGTGTCTGGGACAGGCGCGCTGGCAGTTGCAATGATCCCCCAGAGCCCGCCCTCCCTGTTGCTGGAGTGTGGTTTTGGAGGAAATCTCAGGACGGTACTGGCGAAGGGACTGAGCTACCTGGGGTGGTTCAGCCCTTCAAGGATCAGGGCATTAGAACCAGCTCCACACTGAACGTGCACACGCCCGGTTGGTCATGGAGAGTCCCAGGGAAGACAGGCTCAGCAGCACCTCAGAGTGAGTCTGCCTGAGGCAACCGTGACAGAGCGCAGAGGTGTTAGTCAGACCAGACGGTCCTTGGAGGTCGGTCCTGTACCCACCCCTTGAAGCCAAGGACTGGAGCGGCCTCTGTCCAGCCCTGCCCCAGCTGAGCTCTAACCGACTAGGTTCGGCGGCTGACGACTGGCACTCTGATAGCCGAGGTGGCGGATTTCTCTTTGTGGAGAAGCAGCCCAGCATAGGTAGCGTTGAATCCGGCGGGCTCTGTCCCCAGCAACGTCTGTGACTTCAGGCAGTGACCTCACCTTTCTGCTTCAGCATATCTACAGAGAGGACGGAAAGGGGAACCTAGTCCGGGAGGTTGTGTGAGGAGCGCGAGCTCCCAGGACGCGTTTGGAATGGCACCGGGCGTGCAGCAAGCATACCCGGATTTCCCCGTTACTGCTTTTCAAGCTGGTCACCTCGCTGGGGAAGGGCAGCACTCTTGTGGCTGTCACTGTGCGTCAGGAGGATTTTCATGTGGTTTTCCATTTGGTACAAATGTTTAAAATGGGAAGGAGGCAGCCCGTCCTTGCTGTTGCTAAGCCGGGGGCCGCCGGGGCGATCAGCGGGACGAGCCCCGGTAATGGTGCGTTTCCATCTTAGACAAAGCGACCAGTCAGCTTCTGCTGGAGACTGACTGGGAGTCCATCCTCCAGATCTGCGACCTGATCCGCCAGGGGGACACGCAGTAAGTGAGGGGACTCGCATTCGCTCACGGGTAGGGGGACGGCCGCACTGTTTGCCGCGGTTGCTGGGTCACTGACCCTGCAAGGTCCCGTGACCTTGGTGGACAGCTGTGTGGTCTGCGTGCTGGGATTCTTGAGATCTGGGGACAGTCAAAGGCTTTCTCTGCACGGCTGGGGGGTTCTTAGGGACCAGATGGCAGATGGACTTTTCTAGTTAGTTGCTGAGACTGTTTTCTTCTCTCCTGTGTCTCTGCTGCTGCCAACCGTTTTTTCCTTTAGAGCAAAATATGCCGTGAGTTCCATCAAGAAGAAGGTCAACGACAAGAACCCCCACGTGGCCTTATATGCTCTGGAGGTGACTAGACCCCTGCACTCCAGTCCTCTTAAGGGTCCCCACCCTCAGTGGTCAGGGTGGCAGAGATGAGTGGCCCCCGTGTCCTTGCCCACCTGCTTGGGCACCTCCAGCAGAATGTGGGCACCAGGCGTGAGAGCAGATGAGAGCTGCCAGGGCAGGGGTCGGGCAGCAGCAGTGCCTCAGCTGCTTCCCCTGAAGCTCAGGGCCCTGAGGGTGACTCTGCTCTGTTTTTGGTGTTCAGAGATGCCTGTGTAGTGCTGGCTGCTGCCTGCCTCAGAGGCTGCCGTGTGGGGTCTTGGGCTGGGTGCCCTGAGGGGCCTGACTTCTCCTGGGGAGGCGGCCCGTCCAGGGGTGGTGTCTGCCCTGACCGGTGGCCCGACCGCCTTCCTCTCCGTGGTGTCTGCAGGTCATGGAGTCTGTGGTGAAGAACTGTGGCCAGACGGTCCACGATGAGGTGGCGAACAAGCAGACCATGGAGGAGCTGAAGGAGCTGCTGAAGGTGGGTGCTCTGTTGGAGGGTAGAGTCACCCCACCGCCAGGCCTGTGCTGTTCTGTGTGTGTGCTGGCTCCTATGACAGGAATAGTGCCGAGTGTGGCAGAGGCCAGGAAGGCGGGCGTCGGCAGTCCCTGCGGCATGCAAGTTCCAGTCGGGTCGTTCCTGGGGTCGCAGAGCAGAGCCCTCTTCCTGCCGGGTCAGGGAAGGCACCCGGGGGCAGGGCCAGGAGGGCAGGGGACACCTGCTGAGTGGCAGAGAACGTGCAGATGGAGCAGATGGAGCTGCATGTGCGTGCAGAGGCCTGGCGGGAGCCCCAGGGGCCGCTGGGCGGGTCCCGCACACGGGCAGGCGGGGCTCTGCAGGAGGGAACGTGGGGGAGCTGGCAGAGGAGGAAGAGGCCGCCTGAGCCCGAGACGGTGTCCCGCGTGGTACCCCACAGACGTGAGGCTGCCGAGTGGCCCTCAAGGAGCACAGCCCTGGGCATTGTCTCTGTTGCCAGCGGTGGGCAAGGCCACAGTTGCCTGGTCCTGTTGGCGCCCGTGGGCCTATGCGGCCAAGAGCCTGTCTGGGCCCCCAGCAGACAGCTGGCTTCTCCGAGGCCCGCTAGTGACCTTGGTCAGTCCCTACTGTGGGCCGTCGGAAAGAGCAAAGGAGTCAGAGGTTGCCTTCTCCCGCATCGGTCGGGGGTCCTGCTCTGCTGCATGTGGTCTAAGCTAGCCAGCCCCCCTTGTAGACAGGAGAGGGGGGTCTGCGCCTATGCACAGCGGAGAACCAGAGCCTGGCGCTGAGCTGTGGCTGGTGGCTTTAAGTCCTGCCGTCCCCCTGAGCATCGTGGTGACAGCACCCGAGGAGGGCTCTGGGAGCAGGACTGGCTGTGCTCCAGGCTGGGGGAAAGGGTGGCTTTGTATGTGGGACAGCCCGGAGTACTTGTGACAGAGGGGGGTAGGGAGGGGGCAAACCGGCTGCTTGTCCACTCCCTCTGCCCAGCCCTGGTTGGCTCTGCTCATCAGAGGCCGGTGTTGGGCAGGGCCATAGCAGGTGGAGGGCTGGTCAGGGAAGAGCGGGGGAGAAGGAGTGGGTAGGGAGATTCGGGACCTAAAGAGCCCTGGCCTCGGGCCCCTCGTGTTCCTGGTGGTTGCAGTGCAGGCCCGCAGCGGGCAGACAGGTGTGATGGCTTCGCCCGCAGAGGCAGGGTTCCGTGGCGGAGGACTGGACCTGCAGAGAGGGTCCTATGTGGCCCGCGCACCCCACCCTGGGGACCGGCCCCACCCCTGCCAGCCAGCCAGCTGGTCACGAGAGATGCCTTTGCATCCATGTCCTCCTGAGGCTGCTCCTTCTCTGCAGAGGCAGGTGGAAGCAAACGTCCGAAACAAGATCCTGTACCTGATCCAGGCCTGGGCGCACGCCTTCCGGAATGAGCCCAAGTACAAGGTCGTCCAGGACACGTACCAGATCATGAAGGTGGAAGGTGAGTCTCGGGGAGGGACACGGCCTCCAGGGGCCAAGGGATCACCCAGCACCAGGTGGGGCCACGCGAGGCTGTGTTCACCCCAGGTGGGCGGGGACAGCATCTCAGCGAGTGACCAGTGGTGGGCACGTATGGCGGCTGTCCCCACCTGGGGTGCGTGGGTTCAACCTGGCTCTGGATGCCTGAGTCCCTGTCCTTCTGGACTTCAGCCTGTCAGAGCAGTGGGTGGTACAGTAGCCTACCCACACGTTAGACGGTGACAGGAGCTGATTTCTGGGGGAGGGGCCTGGGAGGGGAGGAGAGCTGGGACTGGCCCCTGCGGGGGCCGTTTCAGGACGTGAGGGCGAAGAGGCCTGGAGAGCAGGCACGTGTGTGCCGGCCCTGAACCTGAGAAAGAACCAGGAAGGCCTGGGCCCCACTGTCCCTCAGAGGACTCCAGGTCAGGGGCCCCGGGGCTGGGCACACAGGCCGCTAAAAGTGGGGAGACACCGGCCTGGAAGAGGGTGCATGCTCCCCTGGATGGAGCGGCCCGTGGGGAGCCACCTGGGTGTGGAGCATCCGGCTGGCTGTGCACCAGGGGTCCCTGCACTGGCCTCGTGGGGGCCCTGGGACCCTTCCCATAGGCCCGTTTGAGGATGGGGACGTGGCTACGACAGGTCCCAGGGCAGACCGGTGGGAACAGGTGGGGCTTTCGGGCCTCGCACATACCAGCGTGGCCCCGGCCGTAACCGCGGCCTCCTTGCTCCAGGACACGTGTTCCCAGAGTTCAAGGAGAGCGACGCCATGTTCGCTGCGGAGAGGGTGAGTCGCGGTGCGGGATGCAGGAGGGGGCTGCTCTGGGGAGCCCGGGGGCCCTGGGCGGGGCCTGTTGGGAGCAGGGGCGGCGGCATGCTGCTGTCCGTCTCAGAGACGAGGATGTCCCACTTCGTGGGCTGCGGTGGGAGCGCAGTTCAAGGTACCTTGGACTGTGACTGGTGGGTTCACGTCGTTAAAGGCGCACAGACGTGTCCCTGACGCTACAGAGGACAGTCCCTGGCAGCCCCTTCTTGGCGTCCACACTGACTGGGCGCAGCCTCGGCCCACACCGGTGCCCCCTGTGGGAAGTGGGGGTCTTCCGGTGGGCAGGCGGGGCCATGGGGTCCTGACTGTGCCCGCCCCACAGGCCCCCGACTGGGTGGACGCCGAGGAGTGCCACCGGTGCAGGGTGCAGTTCGGGGTGGTGACCCGCAAGGTGAGTGAGTGCGCAGCGGGGGCGCTCGCTGCTCCCCGCACGGTCCAGTCCCTCTC
Organism: Lyroderma lyra; assembly: GCA_004026885.1. Classification (NCBI taxonomy): domain Eukaryota; kingdom Metazoa; phylum Chordata; class Mammalia; order Chiroptera; family Megadermatidae; genus Lyroderma; species Lyroderma lyra. The sequence continues at coordinate 5,286 of PVJL010008067.1, forward strand.
GGCCGTGGCCCACTGCTGCAGGGAGCAGATCCAGTCCCCACAGCGTGGTGAGCATGGCCACCAAGGGTCTGATGTCCGACCATCAGGCTCCCCTCGGCCGTGTGTCCTCCCTCAGCTGACAGCCTGTCCAGCTCAGACCTTGAGCCAGTGTCTGCCCTCCCTGGGGCCCAGGCTGGCGATGCTGGAGGCTTGGCCCAAGGTGTCCCGCCAGCCACACCCGTCCCGGTGTAACTTGCACGTTTTGCATGAACCTCCTCTGCACCGTACAGTCTCGTTCCCCGTTTCCCTGCTCTTGGCCCGCCCTAGCCGGGGACGCCAGCCTGGCCCGCACCGGGGCTGGCGGTGCTAGGTGGGCTGGGCGCAGGGTCGAGGGCCATTGCCCAGCCACCGCCGTGACCTGCTTCGTGTCACGTGTCCCAGCACCACTGCCGGGCCTGCGGCCAGATCTTCTGTGGCAAGTGCTCCTCCCGCTACTCCACCATCCCCAAGTTCGGCATCGAGAAGGAGGTGCGCGTCTGCGAGCCCTGCTATGAGCAGCTCAACAAGTGAGTGCCTGCCGGGCGCCCGCCCGGGCTTCTGCCCTGCCAGGGCAGCCAGGAGCACTGCCCATCCCCCGGCCGCACCCCAGGCTCAGGGCAGCGCCAGGTGGGTGGGCCCGGGGCCTGAGGCCTGCCGGACACTTGCCGGGGTGTTTGCTGTCCCGCTTTTTAGTTCGGAAGTAAAACTTCCTAGAAAGACGCAGGCGTGACGAGAAGGCCCTGCGTGGGGTGCCCCCACCCGGTTCCTCAGCTCTGACGTTGACGTGTTTCCAGTGGCTTAATTGCGTGTTCCCTCTGCCACACGCATGTGTGTTCACACACGTGTCTCACCCTGAACCTGCCTGTTCCCGAGAAGAGGCACACTGTCCGTGGCACAGCAGGCCTGTCAGCTCGGGCATTTGGCATCGGTACCCAGCTGGCGCGTACTTCCCAGCCCCGGTCCCGGCTTTGCCGAGTCCCAGTGGTGTCAGTGGCAGTTCTGTCCCATCTGGCTCCTCAGTGCATGGCGGGCGCTGCCACCCCTCCCCACGTCCCAGCCTCTTTGTCTCACGGTGCAGACGCTTCTGAAGGGTCTAGGCCGCTGCAGCGTGTCCTGGGTTTGGCTCAGGTGTCCTCATGGTCAGCGCAGCTCTGCACTCCTGGCGGGATCCCAGGAGGGAGGCTGTGCCTCTCAGCGCAGCAGGCGCAGCGGCCCATGCCACCTGTCTGTCCCTCGGCTAGGTGGTGTCTGCAGGCACCCCACGGGCAAGCTCCTCTGCTGTGGGAAGCTGCACCCAGCCAGGCCGGTGTTGGAGCCTTGCTTTCAGGAGAGGGACTATGACTCAGGCCCGGTGACTCGCACAGGGCTCCTAGGCCTGGAGGCGACAGGGCTGGTGGGAGGGCTCAGCTCTTCCCTGAGTGTGGCTGTGCAGCCACCATCGTCACTCTGTGGGGACGTTAGAGAGAATTCCCAGGCGGCGTCCTTTGGAACCTTCGGAGGGCCAGAGTGTGGTGCCCAGTTCCTCACAGGGCCCTGTTTCTCCAGGAAAGCCGAGGGCAAGGCCCCCTCTACCACGGAGCTGCCCCCGGAGTACCTGACCAGCCCGCTGTCGCAGCAGTCCCAGGTACGGCCGGCCCGATGCGCCTCTTCCCCAGCGCTCCTTCCCGGGCCCTGCTCACCCGGCCCTGTGTGTCCCCAGCTGCCCCCCAAGAGGGATGAGACGGCTCTGCAGGAGGAGGAGGAGCTGCAGCTGGCCCTGGCCCTGTCGCAGTCGGAGGCCGAGGAGAAGGAGCGGATGGTGAGTGGGAGGGGAGGCCCGAGTCAGGGGCGCTGGGGGTGGGTGGGCGGGCTGACAGCCTGACACCCTCCCGCCGACCCTCCCGCAGAGACAGAAGTCCGCATACGCCGTGTACCCCAAGGCGGAGCCCACACCCGTGGCCTCGTCGGCGCCCCCCGCCAGCAGCCTGTACTCTTCGCCCGTGGTGAGCCCCGCTGTCACTCGGTCACACCCGCTTGAATGGCTTCCTATGGGAGGGGCCGGGAGGGCGCCCCAGGAAGGACGGTGCGCGTCACGCGGCCTGCTCCCCACGCCTCTCGGCTCGCTGGTCAGGGGGCACACCAGTAAGGCTGGAGACCCCACCAGTGAGAGCTCCACCTCCTCCCCACCCCCAGGCGGGAGGAGGGGGCAGCCGTGGGGTCAAGGAGGGTCAAGGGTGGCTGAGATTTCCCATCAGTCTGTGCTGTTTGTGGGAGGGCGGGCAGGTGCTGCCCCTTTGGGGCTTACGGGGCCCCTTGGGTCCCTATGCCAGCCCTGGCCGGCTCGGTCTGCTGTGCCGCCTGGAACTCCTGAGTGGCGGTGCAGGGGGCGTGGCCGTGTGGCTTTGGCCTGCAGGTCGCTGCTGCTCTGGCCTGTAGCCCCTCAGCCCCTCCCACGTCCCATGTCTCCCCAGAACTCATCCGCACCACTGGCCGAGGACATGGACCCCGAGGTGAGCCCCTGCCCACATGTGAGGAGCTTCCCCTCGCCGCCCCCTGACCCTCAGGGGTGACCTGCTGTCATCTGTGCAGCTCGCCCGGTACCTGAACCGGAACTACTGGGAGAAGAAGCAGGAGGAGGCCCGGAAGAGCCCCACGCCGTCCGCACCTGCGCCCCTGGCGGAGCCGGCTGCCCAGCCCGGGGAGGGGCACGCAGCCCCTGTGAGCACCGTGGAGGTGAGGGCCCTGCGTGCTCCTCCCCACAGTGCCCTGGGACGGGGACGCAGGACAGCCCGGCCCCACTCACCCCTGGTCTCTTCCAGATTCCGCTCCCGGAGACAGAGTCTCAGGCCATAACGTCCTCGGGGGGCCCCTTCAGTGAGGTACGTGTGGCTCCAGCCTCATCCTTGTCCTCGGGTCTGGAAAATTCGCCTCCCGGGTACAGAGCACCAGGCCCCGTACAGGTGCCCGTCCTGGCAGGAGGGCCCGGCTGCACCCACAGTGCCCTCCCACAGGCAGGCTGGCCTCGGGGCTGGTTGTGGTCAGAGCTCAGCCACTTGCTGCCTGCCATAAACGAACCGGAATGTTCCAGGGCAGTCCAGAGCCTGGGTCTGGCTGCTGAGCTCTGCCGGCTGCTGGAGTAAGATGCCAGGGCCTTCGCAAGGGGCAGTGCCTGCAGGCGGGGCTGGAGGGGCTGTAGGCAGCTCTGCCCTGACCCTGCCGAGTGTCCCTGGGCCTCGGGCTCTTCACGTGTGAGATGGGAGGCTGTGGGGCCCCCCGCAGTGCTGTCGCGGGGAGGTCGGGTCAGTGCACTGCCGACTTGGGGCTGGAGCTGGTGGAACTGCCCCGGGCAGAGCACCCCACCCAGGGAGTCTGAGCGCCCCCAAGGCCGGCGGCGGGGTGAGGCTCAGTCAGACCCGTGTCCCCGGCAGCAGTGCCAGAACGGGGAGTCGGAGGAGACCCACGCGCAGTTCCTGAAGGCGCTGCAGAACGCCGTCAGCACCTTCGTCAACCGCATGAAGAGCAACCACGTGCGCGGCCGCAGCATCACCAACGACTCGGCCGTGCTGTCCCTCTTCCAATCCATCAATAGCATGCACCCTCAGCTGCTGGAGCTGCTCAACCAGCTGGACGAGCGCAGGCGTACGTGCCGCCCGGCCCCGGCTCCTCAATGCACCCTCCGGGCTGGGATGGGCACATCCCATGCCAGCCGGTGGCTGGGGCCCTGGAAAGTTCCCTGGGGTGGCACTGCCCCGGGGCGGCGGCTCCTCGGGAGCTTACACCGTGGGCTCCAGGGGAGGTGGTCCCGGTGATGGGAAGTGTCCCCCTGGGTTCAGGACAGGCAGCTCGAGGAACAGTCCCCTGCCAGGGCCCCCAGCAGGCAGCCTGAGTTGCGTGCAATGCCAAGGCCCCGCCCTGCCCCCGCAGTGTACTACGAGGGGCTGCAGGACAAGCTGGCCCAGATCCGTGACGCCCGGGGGGCACTGAGCGCCCTGCGGGAGGAGCACCGGGAGAAGCTGCGGCGGGCGGCCGAGGAGGCTGAGCGCCAGCGCCAGATCCAGCTGGCCCAGAAGCTGGAGATCATGCGGCAGAAGAAGCAGGTGCGGCCGAAGGGTGGCGGGCAGCCTGGCGGTGGGCGCGGGGCGGCCGGCCCTGCCTGACCGCTGTGCTGCGGCCACAGGAGTACTTGGAGGTGCAGAGGCAGCTGGCCATCCAGCGGCTGCAGCAGCAGGAGAAGGAGCGGCAGCTGCGCCTGGAGCAGCAGAAGCAGACAGTCCAGATGCGCGCCCACATGCCCGCCTTCGCCCTGCCCTACGCCCAGGCATGTGCCCACCACCGCCACCCCCCCTTCCACCCAGCTGCAGGCCGCCGGTGACCGCCCTGACCGCCGTCTCTCTGTCCCCAGCTCCAGGCCATGCCTGCGGCAGGGGGCGTGCTGTACCAGCCCTCTGGCCCCACCAGCTTCCCGGGGACCTTCAGCCCAGCGGGCTCAGTGGAGGGCTCCCCCATGCACACCGTGTACATGAGCCAGCCAGCCCCAGCCGGCGGCGGCCCCTACCCCAGCGTGCCTGGGGCCGGAGCAGGTAACCGGCGGGCGGACTGCCCACCAGCCAGGGGAACTCAGACCATCATCGCCTTTCTTTTTTTGGCATAACGAGATTTATAGAAAAAGTAAGAGAATGGTCCAAAAAATTTCCCAGATTCTCCGACATTACCATTCTCCCACATTTGCGCTCTGTACGTGTGCCCACATGCGTGCACACTTACACTGTCATGGTCCGTTGCAGACTGAGCAGTGGACAGGTGCCCATCACCCCTCGCGGGTCCCTCAGGCCTGGGCACAGACACATGCTGAGACCTAACCCACAGCCACTCTGCTCAGACTGTCCCAGCAGTGCCCTTAGTGCCAGTGCGCAAGCCCCTCACAGGTGCTGTATCCAGCCGTCCTCTCACTTCCTTTAATCTAGAACATTCCACAGCCTGCCTTTGTGTTTTGTGACACTGACTCGGCAAACAGCACCTGCAGACCACCGTCAGAATGCCATCGGCGTGACGTGCCAGGACCGTATTCTGGCATGATGTCACGGGAGTGAATGTTTTTCCCATGATAATCGAGTATTTTGGGGGGAGATGAGACTTTTAGGCCTTCTCATTCTTAAATTTTCGCCCACTGGTTTTAGTATTTTTTACTAATTTTTGCCTGAACTATAAATTTTTGCCAAATGGTGACTAATTCTGTCCCTCCCACATTTTTAGGTGTCTTTCTGCTGTCGGGGGGTGCTGTTCCCTCTCCTGTTAACACCAGAACACCCCGCTTGTTCCCACACCCCCAGGCCAGGGCGCCCCCTTTGCGTGTCTATCAGCCCCTCGGACAGGCCTGCCTCTTGTCCTCTGTGTTCATTCGTTCATTCCCAGCATTCACAGAAGGAATTTTCAGGAATGCCACCTGGGCCCCTGTGGAGGGGCGTCCAGACCAGGCCGGTACTTGTCTGCCATCCGGTGCCTCTGGCCCGCAGCCTCGAGTCGAGGTTCTGGGTTCGGAAGTTACTAGACTCAGCTCTTCCCCACTCCCTGCAGTGTCCTCATTCACTCAGGTGGAACACAGTTGGGTCGTTTCTTCCGATTTCATTAATTTTAGGGGTCCTCTCCCATCTCCGTTGATTTCATTTATTTTCCTTTTGTGAGAATGTGAAGTATGAACTTGGTTCCGGAAGTCACAACCAAGAGGGAGACTCCAAGAATGTCCCCCCACCCCCAGGGCCGCAAGGTCAGTCCTCTCTCCCTCCACAGATCCCAGCATGGTGAGTGCCTACATGTACCCAGCAGGGGCCACCGGCGGGCAGGCAGCACCCCAGGGCCCAGCGGGGCCCAGCACCAGCCCAGCCTACTCATCCTACCAGCCCACTCCGACCCAGGGCTACCAGGTAGGTGGAGGAGGCCACTCCCCTCCCCGAAAGGCCATGAAGGCCCCGGCCCCTCTCTCGTCACACCCTTCCCTCCACAGAGCGTGGCCTCCCAGGCCCCACAGAGCCTCCCCGCCATCTCCCAGCCTCCTCAGTCCGGCACCATGGGGTACATGGGGAGCCAGGCGGTGTCCATGGGCTACCAGCCCTACAGCGTGCAGGTGAGACTGCGTGGGGCATCCTGACAGGATGAGGGTGGGGGGCGCTGGGCAGGCCTGGCCCTTCTGATCACCACCCTTGTGCCTCCCCTGGGCACCCCTCGCTGCCTTTACCCCATCTCTGCTGACGGGGCTCCTTTCATCGTCCACAGAATCTCATGACCACCCTCCCCAGCCAGGACGCACCTCTCCCAGCCCCCCAGCAGCCCTACATCTCGGGGCAGCAGCCCATGTACCAGCAGGTGAGCCTCCTGGGGCTGCCACCATGGGGACCTGGGCCCTCAGCAGGGACGGACCTGGGAGGAGCGGGCAGCGCTGGCCAGGCCTGCTGCTCCCAGACAGAACCCAATGTCCACACAAACTGCGTGTGGACTTAAAGGTTCAGTTCGTAGACACTGTCGGGAACTCGGGGATCTGCCCCTAGTGGGGCAGGAAGCCGACGGAGCCCACCACCAGCTCAAGGGGAGGCCTCCAGCACATCCCGGCTGGACAGAGTGCTGGGGGTGAGGCTGAGATGGAGGGTTCTAAAGAAGCAGGGCCTGGGGAAGGAGGGCTGAAGGCTGGTGTGTCCCCCAGATGGCACCCTCCGGCGGCCCTCCCCAGCAGCAGCCGCCCGTGGCCCAGCAGCCACCAGCACAGGGGCCGCCAGTGCAGGGCAGCGAAGCCCAGCTCATCTCATTCGACTGACCCGCTGGCTCGCTGCCCAGAGGAACACTGCAGTTCTTGAACCCGCCGCCTCCATCCCTAACTAGTGTCCCCCCGCCTCGTGCTCCCCTCTCACTGCTCTGTAGTGTCCCTGCTCCATGGAAGTGGGGTGGCCCCTCTTCCTGGCTGTCCACCTTCTGTCCTCGCCTGCTGGCTCCTCGTCCCCCAGGCCCCATCCTCGTCCCTGTCTCTCCGAGTGGGGCTGACTTCTTTCCCAGGGCTGGGCCTCAGGGCAGAGGGTGGGAGGGAAGGATCTCAGATAGGAAGCCCCCAGCCTCATGTGTGGGGTCCCTCTGCCCTCTCATGCCGTGGGGACCCATGGTCTGTGACCAGTGTGAGTGCTCCCAGAGCCCTCTGGTGTGGCCCCTGAGCTGTCAGCAGGGGCTCTCCTGGCCCTCACGGGAAGGGTGTCGGGGCTTGTGTCCAGCTTCTCTACTTCTGAGCTGTCATCTCATCCAGTGCCCCAAGTAGACGGAATGGAACAGTGATAATAAAATCTTTCAACAAGGATCAAGTGTCTGCTCAGAGTTAAGGTGGTGGGCAGCTGGTCCAGCTCTGGACAGGGGTGTGTAGGCCCAGCCCCTTGGGCCCTCTTATCCCTTGCCCCAGGCCCAGCCCCGTAGGCAGTCTCCCCAGGGGACGCTGGCTGCTCTGGCCACAGCTGCAGATCTGTGGTCTCCTCCCTGAACTGAGCACTGTGGCACCCTCTCCCCATCCAGCCCTGCTCTGCGTGACTCCTGGGAGGCAGAGCCCACAGCTGTAGCCTGACTACAGTACCAATTAGTTGCATGGCCCCTTGCATCCAGAGTTCAGGATAAATACCCAACTCTTAGATGACCCCAGTATTAACTCTTCTATTAAAGAATGGTTTAATAGAGAAGCTACCTGACCTCAGGTCAAAAGCAGGGTCAGGATAACAGGAGGTGCTGGGCAGAGGGCAGCCCTGCCTCCTTGTGACCTAAAAGCTGGTCGGCTCCAGCACTGGCTCTTAGGCGATCCGTGGTGGACGGGACAGCGGGAGACTTGCTTATTCTGCTTGCTGCACATAAAGAGTAAAGGCCCAGGACCCTCAGGGCAGACGCTGCAGCAGGGCTGAGCCAGGTGTCTGAGAGCTGGACCAAGAGGAAGGCAGGAACGCAGAGGATCTGGGTATCTGGAGACTGCGGAGCTTACAAGTTCTCTTACCGCAGGGGGACTGCTAGCCCTTCCGCCCAGGATCCCATCACGCGACCCCTTCTGAATTCAATCAATTACAGCCCTTTAGCGCACACTGTAAGCACAGTTCCCAGCGCTTCTGCCCAGGTCGCGGCTTCGCTCCCGGGGCGGCCTGGTCCGAAAGCCAAAACATGCTCCCTCCAGTGCTGGCAGGAGAGGCAGCCCTCTCGGTGGAGGAAGAAGCCCGGCGCAGGCGGGCCAGAGGACAGCAGGAACTGCGCGCGGGGTGACCCCGGGCGGCGGGCCGCAGAGCAAACGTGAGGAGCTGAAAGCCACTGTCAGCAGAGGCCAGCACCCGCAGGGGGCACTGCGCTGTACAACAGCCCGCATTCTCGACTCGGGCGGAGCCTAGCGCCAAGCCTCAGTCTTCACTGGCTTCCGTTCGCCGCAGGGCCCGAGCCAGCCACCGATCTCAATGGAGAGCCCGGCCATCGTTGCCGCCGAGGCTCTGCGCCTGCGCGGCCCGCCGCCTTGTGGGTAATCTCGGGGAGCGAGAAAAAGCAAGCGCGAGGATCGGCTAGAGCGTCCTTCCTGCCTGTTCGGCCCCGCGGCCCCGGCGGCTAGAGCGTCCTCCCCCAGCCTCGTATGCTCCGCGGCTCCGGCAGCTAGAGCGTCCTCCCTAATTGATGCCCGGCGGCCCCGAAGGCTAGAGCGTCCTCCCTAGCGCGTGTACTCGGCGGCCCTGGCGGCTAGAGCGTCCCTCCTGCCGGGATCCGCGTGTGACCTTCCCGCCCGCGGAGCGATGCTGCCGGCGGCCGCTCGCCCCCTGTGGGGGCCGTGTCTAAGGCTTCAGGGCGCCGCGCTCCGCCTCGCCAGGTACCACGGGCTGCCAAGGACTGGGCGTGCAGACTGGAGGCCCTCGGCTCTGAGGGAGGCCACTGATGGTTCAGGTCGAGGCGGCGGGCGGGAGCATACCCCAGCTCGGCGTGCACCGGTGGAAGTGTGGGGCTCGGGGGCCCCCGCGTGCCGACTCCCTAACCTTGCAGGCCGCGGAGAGTGCCTGGGTGGCCCCCGCTGACCTTGGACGGGTTCTTGCTCCCTTCCAAGCCTCAGTTTCCCCCGCAGCCCAGTGTCGTGGTAGGTGTGCCCAGCGTTCCGCCGTCAAGGGACCCAGGTTCTGAAAGGCTTTGCGTAGCCACCTGCATTCCAGTCATTGCCTTACCCCCCTAGAGGCTGGTACGGTCCATTCAAACCGGGAAGTTAGCGTTGTAGGTACCATGTTCCGAAAAATTATGTGGATTTTTAAAGTTACTGAAATGTGAAGTAGCTGGAAAATCCCCTTGCTATCAACATGGACTCTCGAGTCTGAGACCCTGGGCTGGGACCAAGGAGCCAGACCTGAGCTCATGGCATCTGCCTGCTTGGACTTTGGTCACCCACTGGTGCCAGGCTAACGGCCCTGTTTTAAATGGGGTATAGGCAACAGGTGCCACATGTCTGTGCTGTCCGGCTGATGAAATGCAGCAGCCATCGAAGGGGGGAGGCTCTCGCCGGTGCACCCCTGGATAACGCCCCCAAGGAGTATCCCCCCAAGATCCAGCAGCTGGTCCAGGACATCGCCAGCCTCACGCTCCTGGAAATCTCAGACCTCAATGAGCTCCTGAAGGTATCTCGGGCCGGCCCTGGGCAGTGGGGTCTGGGACCCACGTCTTTATTTCTTAAGTATCTGGGGAGCTTAGTAAGTTGTGAAACATGTGCCCCTTGATGTGAGGACCGTGTCGGACCGTCCCTGAGCGTATTTGGGTTTGATAGCCAGCTTCTGAGACTGTTTTCCTCCATCCCTGCAGAAAACGTTGAAGATCCAGGATGTCGGCCTCATGCCCATGGGTGGCGTGATGCCTGGGGCCACCCCTGCAGCCGCAGCCCCCGAGGTGAGCCCAGGCCGGGGTCCTGTGCAGGAAGAGGTGTTTCTCTGTTGCCTGGGTCCCACCTTCCCTCACGTCAGAGTTCTCTCAACCCTCATCTTGGGCCTGCATCAGTCAACACATGCTACAGATGTGTGTGCTTCTGGCTGTGGGCTCCCTGTCCCCCTCCCAGCACCTCCTCCCTGCCCCCTGGGGACCATGAGCCAGATGAGAGGAAAAAACAAACTATTGACTAGCACAATGTAAGTGCTGTGGGGAAAAAGTAGGGAAGAAACTTCAGGAGAGGGGAGGGTTACCATTTCAAGGAAGGCCACATGAGCAGGTGATTCTGAGAGGACACATGAGGACCAAGGAAGCGAGCAAGGGACAGTGTGCACGAGGACGATGTTGGGGCTGCAGAGGGAATGGGAGGTGACAGCAGCTCTGTCCCCAGGGTGACTGGGGCAGGTTTGGGTCTCTGGGAGAAAATCAGCAGATTTGAAGCCACACACTAATGTGTGTGTGTATGTGGGTGCAATTTGTGTTACAAAAAAACAATCTCAGATCATCCACAAGCAGAAATAACCACTACCCATGTACCCATCTTCCAGCTGAGCAATAATTAAGGTTGTTGCCAGGTTTGCCTCACTTGTCCCTGACGTTGACTCCTGAGGCCGAGTTCTGCTCCATCCTCTCTGCACACACCTCTAAAAACATGCACTTTCTTGCCCAGCCAGGAGCCACTTGCACGACAAATGTAATTAGCAGTGAATTCCTACCCCAGCCTGGTCACCTCTCACAGCTCTGTCATCCCCAGCTGTCCTTTCTTGGTCACTCTGTGGAGGTGGAACTTGTCCTCAGTAATGACACTGCTCTTCCGTAAGGTTCTTTCATCCACAAAGCACTTCAGGTGTCACTTTTGCTCATCTCATGAGTTAGCTTTTAAGGGATGGGGTACCAGAGTGGGGGGCGGGGAGGCAGCTTTAGGACAGTGTTGCTAGGTGATGGAGCCAGGCTGTGGGCCTGGGTGCTGCTTTTGGGGTGACAGGGCGGGCAGCCCAGGAGCAGGTGCCTGCCCTGCAGCACCCTTCTTCACCTTGCTGCCCACTTCTCGCCCCGGCCCCCAGGCAGTAGAAGAAGACATCCCTAAACAAAAAGAACAGACACATTTCACCGTGCGCCTGACGGAGGCGAAGCCCGTGGACAAGGTGAAGCTCATCAAGGAGATTAAGAACTTCGTCCAGGGCATCAACCTCGTACAGGTGGGTCCCCCGGGGGCCCCTCCCAGGGTGTGCTCAGGTGAGGGAGCCCAGGCCTGGTGTCTTACTTGGCTTTCTGACAGGCAAAGAAGCTGGTGGAGTCCCTGCCCCAGGAAATCAAAGCCAACGTCGCCAAAGCCGAGGCCGAGAAGATCAAGGCGGCCCTGGAGGCAGTGGGCGGCACCGTGGTTCTGGAGTAGGCCGGCGCGGAGGACTTATGGACAGGGGTCCCTGGGACCTGGGCGAGGCCCTGCCCGCTGCATCCCAGCACCAGGCTCAGCCGACGGGACGGGTGGCCTCGGAGCAGGACTGGCAGTGGCACCACGTGGCAGCCCCGCTCTGGGACAGGCTGATGGACCTGCTGAGACGGGCGCGGGGGCAGCTGCTGCCCGTGTGAGCCCCGGTGGACTCTGGACCGCGCCTCCCGTTAACGCGCCCCCTGGTGGCCGCTGAGAAAAATACATGGTTCCGGCGCTGTGTGCAGTGTTGTGTCGGGGCTGTGGGCGATCACTTGGGTCCTGCGAGCCCAGGGGCCGGTCCTCTGAGACCCCACAGCAGGCGGCATTCTCCCGGCCGCGCAGTGGGGTTCTGGGCAGCACCCGCCCTACCTGGCAGGTGGCAGGTGCCACAGGGCTGGTTCCAGACCTTCACCCAGGCACTGGCACACTCGTGACCGTCAGCTGTCTTGGAGGCAGGTGGAGTGGCCACTTTGCCAGGTTGACACCTGGAACGGTGGGCTCCCCTACCAGATGGGCAGGGGTGAGATGTGGGCCCCAGGCAGCCCGTGGCTGTTCCCCATGAGACCTTTAGGGGGGCTCCACAGGGCCCTGAGTCATAGAATGAGGAGCTGGTGAGGGAGGTGGCCCTGGGACCTTGCTTCCAAGACCCTCAGCAGAGCCTGGGAGGGGGCAGTGGAGTCCTTCCTCCACTGGCCCTTGGCAGGAGGTCCCGGGTACTTTGGGGTTGGAGTGGGACAGCAGGAGACTGCAACTGGCTGTCAGCACCCAGTCTGGTTCCTATCCCCCATGGTGCAATGGGGCTCACCCTGCGCTGTCCCGGGTCTTGGTCCTGTCCTGGGCCCTGTTGGAAGAATGGCCTGTGAGGTCTGTGGGACCAGAAGGGGACACTGAACATCCAGGAGTGCTGCCTCTGGGTGGATCAGCTTCCAAGTGGCTCCGCCCAGCACCCCCCCAACACACACCCAGGAGCCTTCCCCAGGACATGTTCCCTACTGGACCTCTTGCAAGAAGGGTCCAAGGAGCAGGGAAGGCTGCTCCCTGACCCCAGGAGCTCCATTGGCTAAGCATGCCACCACACTGAACTAACCTGGAATTAATGATTGTCCACAAGCAGATCTCTGGGTGTACCTTTCTTCTGCCCATGTGGCTGCTGGGCACCTGGGGCTGAGGAGCCAGCTGCCTTTTCCAGGGAACAGGGAGTAGGCTGAGGCCAAGCCTTCAGGGTCACAGGCCCTTCTCCATTTTTGTCAGGGTATAACAGAGACAGTGGACTTTCTGCTCCATTCTGGACTTGTGGGTGGCTGCTCAAAGGTGGGAGTGACCTTGCACCTCAGGGGCAATCTGGCCAACCGCATTCTACCTTGAGGACACCAGGCTTGGATAGCACTGAGGTGTCCACTGCGTGCCCTCCACCCAGCCTTGCAGTCACATACCTGGAGGTGCTCTGCGGGTCCTGGGCTCCCCCCCACCCCCCAGCTGCCCTGGACCTGCAGCAGAAGTGTCAGACCTGCAAAGGGGCCGTGACTCCGGGGATCACCCTGGTCCCTGGAGCCCACCTAGCTTTGGCCTATAGGCTCCTGGCTGGGAGGTGGGTCTGTTGCGTGTCCCGAGCTGCTCTGTTAGCGCCCACACAGCACCTTACAGGGTCCCATCTGGTCTACATAGGAATTAGCTTTCTGTGTCTTTGTCCAGGCTGGTGAAATGGGACATAGGGCCAGCACTGGAACTGACTCATGCTTCCTGTCCCCACAGACCTCCATCCCAGTGACCCTGGTGTCTGCCAGGCCACCCACATGGCTCCCTCCCTGCCAGGCACCAGGAAGTATGCAAATGCAACAGGACAAACCCTGGGCCCCACCCGAGAACCTGCGGCAGCCCTGTCCTGGGCCTTGCCCATGGCCTCCCCGTCACCGCTGGCTTTGGACCCATCTGAGGTTCCTGCCCTGCAGCCTCGGTGGGTTTCCTGCCCCCAGGATTCTGACCACTCTTTCTTGGCAGTTCAAGCATTTCAGCTGCTGCTCCTCACATTTTTATTGTTAAGATAACTCTTCAGTTCCCACTCCCGAGCCTCTGCTGGCCCTTCCCGACTTGAGGACGGTCCTTGTTCTGTGTGGAGCAAGCACTACGGTTCCCCTGCAGGCAGCAGTTGAGGACCCAGTCAAGTCATCGTCCCCACTCCCCACCTCAGGGCCTGGCTGCTGCTTCCTGGGCTCTCACACAGTCTCGGGACTCCGGAAAAGTCTCTGTCACCTCAGCTTCGTCAACTCATTTCCTTCTTTGTAGTCAGGAGCCAGTGACGTCACCCTGGGGCTGATCACCAATGGGACACTGGCTCACTGTGAATGAGACTCTGGTGTGGGGCAGGGAGTGGGCTCCGCTAACGCTGCCCACATCCCTGGGGCCCCTGTCAGGGACCAGCCTTCTGCACCCCAGCAGTCGGTCGCCTGTGAGCTCTGCATGTTTAAGCGGAGTGCTAGCTCTACGCTCCTGTGCACTAGCTGTGAAAGCCACCTAGCCCTGGGGTGACGTTTTCACATTTCCTCTGGAGCTTCCTGTGTCTCCTGCCCTCCCCTTTGGTTCCTCCAGAGAGTTCCTGTCACTCTCCTCTGGCACTGTGCTCCGTGCCAGCCAGCCCAGCCTTGTTTTCATTATACCTCGTCTGCATCTAAAATCTTTCACAGTTTTGTCCTCCCCTAAGGTGGCTCCCCTGCCCTGCGACACTCTCCCGCCCTTGGGCTCTGGCATTTCTAGGCTGGACACCATCTCTGTGGCCAGCTGTTCACTTCCCCAGCTGATGACCTCAGGGGCAGAGGCCTCCCAGGGTCCCAGAAGACCCCAATCCTGAGTCTCTAACTAGCTGCTTTAGGCAAAGAGATGGAGTGTGCGCTCACTCACCCTGTGCCTCCCACACACCTGGAGAATCGGGGTGCTCTGCAGGTTCAGGGGACTAGGAGTGCTCCCCAGTGCTCCCCCTTCTCCCTTGGGGTGGGGGCTGCAGTGGCCAAGCTGGGACCTAGGTCCTTCTCTGGGGAAGGGGTCTGGCTCTGCCCGCTCTAAGACTAGAGGCTGTCCCTCACAGAGAGCTTCGGGGTCCCCTCATGACCCTGCCTGAAATTGGTCCTGGGGACTTGGACTTCACTTTGTCCAGCTGGCAGCCTTTGGGCTGGGAGCCCACCTGCACTCCCTGTTGCTTGCTGGGAGGTGGGATAAGTGTGGGCACCTCCCGCTGGGGCCAGGCAGGCGCAGTCAGCTCGCTGATGACCACCTCTGGGAGCCTGAATCCAGGACGCTGAGGCCAGAACTCTGCCTCCTGGGCCTCCTCCGGGGTAGCTGCCTGGGGCTGGACTTGGCCGGGAGCTCCGGGTGGGGGCGGTGTCTGGGGGGAGGGACCGCTGGTCTTTTGGAGTCAATCGGCTTTTGACCCTAGTTTTCCTGTAAACCGCAGACTGCCCCTCACCAGCGCTTCCGCTACTTCTCGCAGCTGCACGTGTCCAGGGCAGGCCCCGGGCCTGCACGGTGGGGGTGGGCACTGGGTGCAGGTTCAGGTCGCGGCTGTGGGCGGGGTGTTGGCGGAGGCCGGCCTCCGGGAGGCGGGGGGTGCTGGCAGAACCCCGAGGCCAATCCTCGGCCGTGACCTTCGGAGACGTGCCCTAGGCTTGGGATGGCCCTAGGGGAGGGCCGGCTCAGGGTGGGGAAGGGACGCCAGGTCCCTAGGGTCACTGGGAGAGCTCCACGCTATAGGCTCTCGGGGCTCCCAGAGGCCGGAGGAGGCGGGCGGTGAGATCCACCCGGCGCGGCAGCCGGGCCGCGGCCGCTTTAAGGCGCAGAGCCCGCCCCCTGGTCCGGGGTGGGGTTTCCCTGGACACGCCTCCGGCGCCGGCCCAGCCTGGGGTCTAGCCACGCCCCCGGGCCGCGCGGGCGCTTCGGCTGCGCGGGGCGCGGGTGCCGGACGCCTGTTTGAACCCAGCGCGGGGGTTGCGGCGCCGGCTGAGGTCGGGGTCTGGACCTGCGTCCGGCGCTGCATCGGGCCAGGCAGCCGACGCTCCTCGGCGTCCGCGGCCGGCCATGGGGGCCGAGGCGCGCGTGTCGCGCTGGTACTTCGGGGGGCTGGCCTCCTGCGGGGCCGCCTGCTGCACACACCCGCTGGACCTGCTCAAGGTGAGAGCGGCGCGGGCCGGCCGGCCGGGGGTTGGGGGCCGGGCCCCGCCCCCACCCCACCCACTGGGCACTGACCGCCCGGCCCCTGCCCCGCATGGAGGGGGTCGGGGGAGGCCCCCCAGGGCCCTCCTGACCCCGTGGAGCAGCCCCGGTGCCCTTTGTCCCAGCCCGCTCCCCGTTGTTGGCAGCCCTGCACTTTAACCGCCCGTGTGACCTTGGACTAGTCACTTGGCCTCAGTTTCCCAGTTTCCCTCTCACCTCTGAGGACACTCGTTCTGCCTGCTTACAGTTGAGGGGTCGTTCTGTGGGGTGCCAGGGCTCTGGCACACCCAGGGCACCCACCGAGCGCCCCACCTGCCTGGTGAGGTCCTGGCACACAGGGAAGGAGAGGGAGGGAGGGAGGTGTCCTGAGTAAGTGCAGTGACACAGGCGTGGCCTGACCAGACGAAGTTTCTGTCCCTGGTCCTCCCACACAGGGGCCCGGCTTTGGCCGGCCTCCTCCTGGACCAGGGGGACATCTGGGAGCCAGCGTGCACCCTCGTTTTCTGTGTACACGTGTGTTTTTAGAGCTCGTGGGGCAGCGTCAGACAGAGCTCCCCTTGTGTCCAGGGCCAGCCGAGAGGGTTGTTTTCTGACCCTGTCTCACCACAAAGAACAGAGGAGAAAGAGCCGCCGTGCACCCAGGGGACCGCCCCACAGAACCCACACTGTGTCACATGGGGCCCGTGGGCGAGGGGCAGCCACCTGGCCACCCCCTTCCGCTCCCCCCACCCCCGGGGCTGGCTCCAGTGGCCGAGCTGGGCACCCCCACCTCAGAAGAGCTGCTTTCACCAGCCTTCCTCCTAAAGCCGGGAGGTGGCCTCTCTAATTAGCAGCAGTGCCTCCAGTCAGGGCGGGCCTAGAAGGGGGCTGAAGCTCGTAGCCCCGGTGGCAGCGTGCCTGAGGCCTGGGAGGCGCCCCCAGGGCTGGAGAGCTGCCCTGGCAGAGCAGGACGCAGCCTGGAGGGTGCCCTGGCCCCCTGAGAGGGAGTGACGGCAAGCAGGAAGGTGCTTCCTTGGATTGGGGACAGAGGAAGACCTTCTGCCATGGGTTTCCTTTGCTTCCCCAATGCCCACCCCCATGGGGCCCTTGGAGGGTCAGGCTGTCTCTGACCAGGTGTGGGCACAGCCTCCAGGGGACTTGGGAGACCTCCCCGGCCCACAGCTGGCCTCGTCACTTGTCCCCTGTCTGAGGCCCCTTTGCATGTCACTGCTCCTTGGCTTGTCCTGAAGGTGCTGCAGAACGCTGGTCGGGGGCCTAGGCCGGGGGACTAGGCGGCCACAGGAGCGCGTGGCCCTGTGCTGGGGCTGGGCGGCCTCCCAGCGTGGCCATCGCGACAGTTATTTTGAATCTCCTTCATCTTTCTCTGCCTTGTGTCTTGGCCGGGTCCTCTTAGCCTCCCCTCGCCTGGGCGGGAGCTGCTGCCCGCGTGGCCGCCCTGTCCCCGGGCCCGGTGCCCGCTGTCCTGCCCGACTTGGCTGGACAGCAGGAGGATGGCATTTGTGGCCGTGAGCTGGGCACCCATCTCTGCTGCCCCCCTGACCCAGAGCCCCCAGGAAGAGACCGAGCTCCTCAGCCCTGACGGCTCACAGACACAGGCAGTGGCCTGCCCGCGCAGGCCCAGCTGCCCTCTGCCTGCACCTGGGTGACTGCCCAGCCTCCGGCGCCTCCGAGCCCTCTCCGAGCCCCTGTCACTTTGTCTGTCCTGTGAAGTGGGTCTGCCCAGACAGTGGGGCTCTCGAGCTGCCCCACTAGGGTCCTGCCTCAGTGTTCTCATCTGTAAAGTGGGGCTGCAGCCCCCCGCCCACAGCAGGGGCCCTGAGGACTCAGAGATGTGCGGTCTTCCTTACGGCTCTGGTGGGCAATAGCGCTTGGCCCCCCGGGTCGTCACTGGGGGGTGAGGCAGCAGGCTGTGGACTGGCTGGGCAGGGCCGCTCTGAGCAGGTGGGACGCCTCCCCCAACAGGTGCACCTGCAGACGCAGCAGGAGGTGAAGCTGCGCATGGTGGGCATGGCGCTGCAGGTGGTGCGCTCCGACGGCGTCCTGGCTCTCTACAACGGCCTGAGCGCCTCCCTGTGCAGACAGGTGCCTGGGCTCCCCACCCCGCAGAGCACACCCCCGACAGGGCCCTCTGGGTCCTGGCCCCACAGCCCACGCTCTGAGCAACCCAAGGGGCCGAAGGGACAGCTGGTGCCCCCGCAGGCCTGGACTCAGACATGACCACACCTCCTGCCCCCCATGTGCACCCCATGAGCTGTCTTGGAGAAGGGAGCCCTGGAGTCCGGGAGACCCAGGGCATGGTGACACAGGGTGCACTGCCAGCCCCCTCCCACAGGGTAACCCCTGCTCTCGCAGGTAGCCTGAGACAGACGGGGAAACTGAGGCCTGGAGAGGGACGGGGGAGGGGGCAGGCTCTGGACCCAGCCAGCCCCGGGTTTGCAGGTGACAACCCTGTACCTGGGTGGCTCGGGTGCCCAGCACTGTCCCTCCACCTGCCCCCTTTGAGCTGGGCCCCTTCGCCCCCAGATGACCTACTCCCTGACCCGGTTCGCCATCTACGAGACCGTGCGGGACCAGGTGGCCCAGGGCAGCCCGGGGCCCCTGCCCTTCTACAAGAAGGTGTTACTGGGCGCCATCAGTGGTGAGCGGCCGGGTGGGCAGGGGGCCGGGGGGAGGACCAGCGGGGGTGTGCCCCGGGCGGGGCCGGGGGGGCACTGCCAGTGGTCACATGATGGGTCCGGGGTCTGTCACCCCAGGTTGTGTTGGCGGTTTCGTGGGCACTCCAGCGGACATGGTCAACGTCAGGTTGGTGCGGCCCCCTCGGTCAGGGTTGTCCCTGTCCCCTGGCAGGAGCCCTGGAGTCCTGACCTGGGCTGGGGGGCTGGGGGGCGTGTCTGGCCCTGCTGCCCGCTGAGCCTGCCTGCTCGTTTCAGGATGCAGAACGACATGAAGCTGCCCCAGACCCAGCGCCGGAAGTGAGTAGCGGGCCACGTCCCACCCTGGGGTGCACGGGCAGGTGCGGGGCCTGGGCCCCAGGGCCCCCCCGGAACCGTGCTGGGACCCAGCAGTCCACGTCACCTGCAGACCAGCTGGAGCAGAGTCCTCAGGGGCCCCAGGACGTCCGAGGGTCCTGTGGGGGCATCTGGGGGCTGGTGGTGGGGACCAGGGGAAGGGCAGGCCGTGCGTCCTTCCTGGGGAGGACACTTTTGAGGCTTCAGTGAGTTTGGGCTTTTCAAAGGGTTTGGGCGCTGGGGTTGTCGTCGTGATGGAACTGCCGTTTCTCACGAAGCCAAAGGCTGTGTGTGGACAGACGCCACGCCTAGAGCCCAGGCGTCACTGTCGGCTCCACGCGCCCTTGTCCACGGTCTGGCCGGAACGTGAGCCACGGGGCCGGCGGGGCCCACGGGAAGGGCAGGCCGTGCGTCCCCCGCTCACGCCCGCCGTGGCTCCCACAGACAGGCCTGGTGCCTCTGCGCCCAGCTCGGTGCAGCTTCTTTGCTGAGGTCCCCGGCGTGGGGAGGCCACTCGGCGCTGTCAGAAGAGGCCGCCGTCCCTTGGCCTCTGTGACGCTCCTTTGAGAGCCCCGTGGCCTGTGACGAGGGCGTGGCTCTTCCTGGGGTAAACAGCCCCCGTGGGAGCCGGTGTCGGGGAGAACCTCACATGGCCCCGTCTGTGTCCCCTGGCAGCTACGCCCACGCGCTGGACGGCCTGTACCGTGTGGCCCGAGAAGGTGAGAGGGACGGGCCCTCTGCACACAGCCTTCTGGGGCAGCCTCCAGCCGGGACCCCAAGAGGGGCCCAAGGAGGCAGAGGACCTGGGGGGAGGCCGAGGGGTGTGGACGGGCGCCCAACCTCCCCTCCCTCCGGCAGAGGGTCTCAAGAAGCTGTTCTCCGGTGCGACCATGGCGTCCAGTAGAGGGATGTTGGTCACCGTGGGCCAGGTAGGGCTTCTGCTGGGGGTGGGGTTCTGGGGGAGTGCCCGGGGGCCCCAGCCCTCTGAGAGGTCGCAGAGGAAGGCAGTGCCCCTCCCTGCCTGGACCTGTCCCGTGCACCCTGCTGCAGTGACCGCAGAGCAGGTGCTTGGGCAGTCGGGGTGGGTCCTTGTGGGCTGCCGGCTGCTTTCTCTGCAGCTGGGGGCTGACCTCAGGCCCTGACCACCCCCTGCCACCCCCACAGCTGTCTTGCTACGACCAGGCCAAGCAGCTGGTCCTCAGCACGGGGTACCTGTCCGACGGCATCTTCACGCACTTTGTCGCCAGCTTCATCGCGGTGAGTGCCGGCGTGGCGCCCGTGGGGGTTCCTGACCACCCTGGGGGCTCAGGGCCCTGGGGTGGGGCCGGGGCTCAGAGGCAGGAGGCGCTGGCCGCATCTGGGGGACGTCCCCCTCAGGCTGCTGGGGCTGGGAGAGCTCACGGGTCACCTGGTGCCCAGGTAGGGTGGTTCCTAGTGTCCCCCCTTGGCTCCTGGTCCTGCAGCCCTTGGGACACCTGCTGGGTGTCCAGGCCAGGGGCTCTTCGGAGCAGACCTGTGAGGGGCTGAGGGGTACCCACACCCGCTGCCTGGCAGGTCCATTAGTGACGCTCTCCCACTGCCCCAGGGGGGATGTGCCACTATCCTGTGCCAGCCCCTGGACGTGCTGAAGACCCGCCTGATGAACTCCAAGGGCGAGTATAAGGTGGGTGGGGGACCTGGGGGCGGGGTCCCCACGCTGCTGCCACCAGGCTCCGTGGCCAGTGAACCTGTGTCCTTGTCCCTGGGACGTGGACGACAGCTGCTCTCTCTCCACCGGGACTGCGTCCCTCCCAGCTGCTGTCCCCAGCTGCCTCCGAGCAGCCCGTGGCCCTGCGTGTGTTCGTCAGTCAGACTCTTGGGCACGTTCAGAGAGGCCGCGGTGGGGTCACTGCCGCCAGCGCTGCCCCCCGGGGCCCCAGCAGCCACCCGCCTCCCACTCCCCGTGGGCGCCCGGCGGGCCGGACCTTCGAGGCCCTGGCTTTCGCGTCGTCAGCAGTCAGGCGGGCGGCAGGCGGGCGGCTGTGACCTTTCTGCTCACATGTCCTGCGTTTACCTTTGGACATTCCAGGCCACACTCTGCACGGGTCATGCAGGTCACACCCACGTGTTAGTGCGCGGGGCCACCGGCCAGCACTCGGGTGCGGGGAGTGTCCCCTCTGCGCCTTTGGAGTGACGATCAGCTTTCCCTTTCGTTGCTTTACTTCCCGCCTTCTGCAGGGCGTCATTCACTGCACCATGGAGACTGCCAAGCTGGGGCCGCTGGCCTTCTACAAGGTTCTGGGGGGCCGGGCGGCGGGGGGCTGGGCGGCGGGGCCCCCTGGCTCCTCTCACCTCCTGTGTCGACCCCCCCAGGGCCTCGTGCCGGCTGGCATCCGCCTCATGCCCCACACCGTGCTCACGTTCGTGTTTCTGGAACAGCTGCGCAAGCACTTTGGCATCAGGGCGGCCTCGTGACGAGCCGTGGGAGTGGGCTGGGCTGTGCCCGGCCCCCAGCGCCAGGTTCTTCCAGAGCCGAGCGCTGCCCTGAGTCCAGCACCTGCCCGCGGGGCCCCAGCCGCCCCTCCTGCTGGGTCGGCCCTCCTTCTAGCGACGTGTCTGTCCCCCAGGAGGAGCTGCGCCCGCCCCTCCCACCTGCTCCCCCTCCCCCGGCCTTGGTGTCCCGGCCACCCTGCCTGCACATCAAGTCACTCTGAGGGAGACATCCAGGCTTTCTGGGGTCCCCTGTCCCTTCTGTGGCCCCCAAGGTTTCTCCTTTCACTGAGCAGCTGCCCAGGGCCCCCTGCAGCTTGCATCGAGGACCCAGGTGACAGAGTAGGGGCCGCACCCCCCCCCCCCCCCGCGCGTGTGTGTGCGCACACACTTTCACCTTAGGAGAGGGACCATGGCGTTCGTGACATTCTCGAAGGTGGCTGTGGCCCTGCAGCTCCCAGGCCAGTGAACAAAGCAGGCAGGCGGCGGCCTGCGCGCCCCTCACGCCTCAGCCGACCCCGGTCGCTTCACCACTTAGTTTCACCAAAAACCAAGAGGCCGCTGCGGTCCTCAGCGAGTGTGCCGTGTCCCTGAGCCACTGGCACCCCCCCTCTGCTCCCTGGGCAGAGGCGGGCTCGGGCGTGTCCTCGGGACCCCTCTCCGGGGACAGTGGTCACCCCTCAAGGCCCCCAGCAGCTGATCAGCCAAAACGCCACCACTGCCAAAGCAGCCTGTCCGGCCCCACGCGAGGCTGAGGGCCGTGGCCATCTGCTGCCCCGGGCCCCTCGGGACGGTGGCCCCACACCGGCAAGGGGCCAGTCTGCCCGGACACCAATAAACGGCGGTGAACTGCTTTGAGTCTGGTCCCTGCCGCCTCCGTGGAGGGCTCTCTGGGTTACTGGGGGGCAGGGCCCGGCAGGGAGAGAAGCTGCAACCCTGACCCGAGACATTGGGCCCGTGTGCAGGGGAACTGGGGGTGCTGGGCGGCAGCCGCCCAACCCCACGGCGGGGCGGGGGCAGGACGTGCCAGCTGGGGTGTCGGGGCAGGGTTGGGTTCCCAGGTCCAGGTCACCCCAGGCCCCACAGGATCACCCCTCCCTGCCACGGGAGACGCCCCAGGAATCAGAGCCTTGGGTGCTGACCGGGTGTCCAGTGAGCCCAGAAGGGGCTGGGGAGCCCCTGGGCCCTTGGACTGCAGGCCCTCAGACAGACACCCCAGGGCAGTTGGTCACTGTCTCCGCCAGGAGACATGCAGGACAGATGGGCCGTCCGCAGCTGGTTCCGACACCAGCACCTCCGACACTAGTCCTGCGTATGAGAGCAGAGGTGTCGACAGTGGCCATGGTCACGCAGCTCTGCAAATACATGTTTTATTGGGGGGGGGGCGGTCCGTGGCCGGGAATCGAACCCAGGCCGTGGCCCTGAGGGCACCGAACCTAGCCACTGCACCAGCAGGAGCCCCGCGAACCCCCGTATCTCAGTAAAGTCGTTTAACACGAGCTGCACCCAGTCGCCCACCGCAGCCCAGCCCCGCTGCCCGCGTCCCCCACACCGCAGACCCCTCCCCGCCCACTGGGTTAGGTGGCAGCAAATCCCAGGCGTCCTATCAGTTATGGATCAGTGCTTTCGCTTGTGTCCTTCCAATAGCCTTTAACATGTAAGCTGAGATGGTCACTCCTTACATGTGAGAAGTGTAGCCGTCAGTCATTACTGTCATCACTTGCCCTGACCACCAGTGCCCGTCGTCACAGTGGGTGTCACCGGGTTGAGTCTCGCGTCCCCATGGTCCCCTCCCCGTCCTGCCTCCGCAGGGCTGGCCAGGCCCGTTGTCCCGCTGCCTCTCCCAGGCGTGGCTGCTCCCTCCGTCCCCGAGTTTCCAAAACCGGCAGATGGCCCTGGATGCCGGTCTCCTGTCTGGGCGACCATACTTGGTGTGGAGTGCGGACCAGCGTGGCGTCCGGAGTCCCGGGCTCTGGTGGGTCGGAGGTGGCCCTTGGCTGAGGATGCAGAGGATGGAGCCAGACCCCGGGGGCCCCGGGGCGGGTGTGGGGCTCAGGGTGTAGATGGGGCCCGCAGGGGCACCAGGAGCCTGGCTGCGGGCCTGGCGGCCCCGGGGGACCCCTCTGGCCAGAGCGTCCACACGCAGACCCTTTCTCAGGGCTCTGCCAGCACGCAACCCCCGCGGCCGGTGGGGAACCCCACAGGGGCAGCTGCCGAGGAGCCCGGGTGAGTTAGCCAGCAGCCGGTTCCAGAAACTGGCCTCTCGGGAGGCGCGGCCTCTCTCCCGAAAGCGGCTTTGGTCTGGAGCACCTGACCGTCTCCTATGTGCAGAGGCGGCCAGGGCAGCAGAAGTTGGCACCTCACCAGCCCCCTCGCTGCCCGCCCCGGATTACACAATGCCTCCCCGGGCCGGGACGCAGGGCAGAAAGTGCCCCATCTGGTTTGGCGAGGGCCCCTGCGGGTCAGGGTGCAGGGGCTGCGGGGCAGGGGGGCCAGCCGAGCGCCCCGCCCACCCGGGTTCCCGGGCCAGGGTGCTGCGTGAAAGGGAGGGGCACCTCCCAGGAGCTTTGGTTTCAGGGGCCCCACACTCTCCACCTGCGGGGGCCAATCCAGTCCGGGAGTGACAGCAAAGCCATGGGCGGCCGGCCCTCCGTCCTGCGAGCCCACGCCTCCCCGCAAGGAAGGAATACAATTCACTTCACACTTGCAGGAGGGCAAGCCGGCGTTTCACGGGTCGGTCCCGGGCTTTAGAGAAAGGACTTTAACGTTTACAAAAAAGCCCCACGGTAAGTACTGGTGATTGCAACAAGGGCACCGAGAAGATTCAGCGGGAAAAGGACAGAGTTTTCAACAAAAGGGCCAGACGACGGGACAGTCCCAAGCAAACGAGGGCGTCCAGGTCTCTCCCCGTCCCCACGGGGAGTCGGGCTGGCGGCATGCGGCCAGCACTGCGGGGAGAGGCTGCCTGGGAAAGAAGCCCGGGTCATGGGGAAGGGGCTAGGGGCGTGCCCGGATCAGCCCGTGCCTGAAGCCAGCCCCCACGTTTCCACGGCCGGGGCACACGGGTCAGGTGGAACGGGGTTGCTGTGCCACGTACCTCGAAGACCCCCGACCAGTGCGGGGTCTGAGGCGCACGGACGAGGAGCAGTCTTAGCTTTGGGTGTTCTCCTGCGTGGAGACTCAGGAGGCGGCGGAGCAGGGGCTGGTCCAGGGCCGGGGTCCGGCCGGGACCGCTCAGGTTCGGGTTTTCAAAGGACTCCCCTGGCCGGCAGGTCCTCACGCAGTTAAACACAGAGCTACCACGCGACCCAGCAGTTCCTCCCCCGAGTCATACCCGAGAGGATCCAAATCCGTCCAGAAAAAGCTGCGTCCTCGTGTTCACAGCAGCCATCGGTCACGAGCAGGTGAGACCGCCCAGGCGGCCATCAGCGGAGGAACGGCCGAACGGAGGTCCATCCGCACGCAGACGCCCCTCGGCCTTTGCAAAGGGGGCTGACCCACGGCAGCTGGGCGGCCCGCAGGACAAGTTAGGGTTCCACACACCCCAGGTCCGCGGAAAGGAGGTGCATTGGGGGTTGCTTAGGGCTGGGAAGGGGGGCCGGGGCGTGGCCAAAGGGCAGGGGGTTCTTTCTGACGTGATGAAATGTTCTAGAATTGACTGTGCTGGTGGCACGACCCCGTGAATGCACTAAAATCCGCTGGACTGCACGGTAAGTGGATGAATTACGTGGTAGGTGAATCACGTCTCAATAAAGCTGTTTACAAGGAAGGAAAAAAGGACATTCCTTGCAGCTGGAGGAAGAACGGAAAAACGGTGGGGGGTGACACTGGGGACAGCTGCTGTCACTATGGCACGGACCACCACCCTCCACTCCTGGGAGTCTCCTCCGCCCCGCCCCCAGAATGTGGGCCCCGGGGGGCGGGGCAGGAGGGTCCCTGAGGCTGGGTGCTCCCGCACCCCACCTGCCCACTGCCCCGTTCTGCTAAAATCAGACGCATCTGGTGTGTCCTGAGGGTCCCGGCCGTGGGCCCTCACCCCACCCCCCAGCCCCGCTTTCGCTAAGTGACGGAATGAAGGAACAAAGGAAGGAGCGAGGGGGCGAGGGAAGAAATAAATGGGCGCGGGGAGCGGGCTGGGGTCCACGCAGCAGGGCAGCCTGTCACTCCCCAAGTGGCCGCTAGGTGGCAGCCAGGTGACGCCGATGGGCCGGTGGCGGCAGGGGCGGGGGCGGGGCGGGGCCGGGACCGGGCGGGGCAGGCGGGGCCGGCGGTGCCGGCGGGGCGGACAAGGCGCTGCCCAGCGGGGCGCACGCGGGGGCTGCTCGGTGCCGGGCTGCTCGGTCCGCGGGGAGAGGAGCGGCGGAGCAGACGTTGGCGGGAAGGCTTTTCCGGGGCCGACCGAGGACGATCATGGTCCGGAGAACACAAAGCCGGACAACTCCGGGGGCCCCGCTCCAGCCCACGCCGCCCGCCCGGGGGAGGGGGCCTCAGAGGGAGGGCGCCGGCTGGGTGGAACCAGAATCCAGGCGCATCCTGCCCTCGGCGGGGTGGGGGGCGAGGGGTGCAACCCCCACCCCATCCCCCCACCCCGCACCCAGCGCTGAGCGGGCACTCGGGCACCCGGACGCCCCAGCCCACTGCGCTCGTAGGCAGGAGCGCACAGACACTGGAGCCCGAGCCCCGGAGGGGCCGCTGGGGGGGTGGTGGCAGGCGGGGCGCAGAGGGGTGACACGTGAAAGAAGGGAGTGGGGGGAGCCAGACCCTGTGACCAGTCCCCCAGGACTGTCCATCCGTCTGTCCGGACGCTGCTGGGGCCAGCGGGGATCTGACAGTGGGAGAGACCCCAGCAGACTGGGGCAGCCTGTGGAAGGAAGGCCCTGGCGCCCCC
The DNA here is from genome assembly GCA_004026885.1 of Lyroderma lyra. Taxonomy (NCBI): domain Eukaryota; kingdom Metazoa; phylum Chordata; class Mammalia; order Chiroptera; family Megadermatidae; genus Lyroderma; species Lyroderma lyra. The sequence continues at coordinate 31,228 of PVJL010008067.1, forward strand.
GGCATGTGATTTCGGGGTGATTGTGGGGTTCACTGGGACATGGGAGGGCTGGAGGGAGGGGGTCTGCAGAGGAAGCCAGTATTGCAGGCCTCAGGGCCACTGGACTCGGGTGCAGTGGAGGGGCGCTGGGAGGGGCCATGCCCCCCCCCCCCAGGACTCTCCAGCCCACCTCTGCTTCCAACCCACCCCTCCTGCCCTGTGACCCAGCCCTTCCTCCCCTCAGTGAGCCCACACTGGCTGCAGCTGTATTTTCCAGACCCCATGAGGGGTATCAGGAAGCCCGACACCCCCGTGGATACCCTGTCTCCCCAGCACACCAACACCGAGTCCCCCAGTGCAGGGATTGGAGGACAAGCTGCCACCACCCCACTGTCCCCCAGGGCCACTGCAAGGCCCACACCTACCAGCAAGGACAAGCACCTTCGGGGCCCCCGCTCCCACAACAAGTCCTAGAATCCAGGCTTGGCCCCTGACCCCTATGGTCCCTGGAGTCCTGGTCACTGTGGGCTCTGCAGGCCGCCCCGCCTGGGGGACCCGCCAGGCCCCTGCCCGAGTCAGGCTGGGTGCGGATCATCTCATGCTCGTATCCCTGTGTCCCCCACCCCCACCCCCGGCCAGTCTGAGTTGAGTCTCCAACCATGCCAAGTCAGAGCCGCCCTCACTGAGGTGGCACACTCCCAAACATGGGACTGGCCGGTGACAGCAGGAGCTGTGAGGTGGCCCTGGGCCAAGCAGGGAGTGTGTGCAGCCCGCTCAGGTGAGAGCGAGCGGCTTCCTCGTGCTGAGGGCTGGCCACCCGCCCATCCAGCCCATGTCCCTGCGGGGGCCGTGCTGCTCCTTCTGGGGGGGCTCTGGGGTCCCACACACTGGGGCATGTGGTCATCCTGACCACGAATTAAACAGGATCCAATGGGCACCACCCCTGCATTTTAAGTCCTTAAAAGTGTTCGACTGTGCTGAAGTACAATATAATATAACTAGTAACATACTGATATGAATACAGAACAAATGTGGACACAGGCGCACCTCGCGTTTTTACACCCCACAGAGACGGGGCGCCTGTCAACGTGAGGCCACACCCCCCCACCCCGGCAGGAAGGTGAGGACTCCCTGGAGGCTCGGGGGTGGTTAGATTTTTTCTCAGTATTTTCACACACAGGGACACACGTTTCTTCCGACAGACACTATTGCACGCTCAGTCCCTGTGTAGACAGTGTCGACTTAAAAAACAAACAAACAAACAAACAAACAAACAAACAAACAAAAGGGAGTTCCCTGGTGGTGTAGTGGCTTAAGGCTTCGGTGTTGGCGCTGTCAGCGCTGCGGCCTGGGTTCGATTCCCAGTCAGGGAGCTACCCACATACCAAAAAGCAAAGAAAAAACAAAACAAACAAACAAAAAAAACCAAACAGACAGTGTCGACTTAACTGTCACCGGCACTGGGAAACCAAACCCTGCGTGTGACATACCGTGCCATTCGCTTCACACCGATGGCCAGCAACTCAGGTCTGCCCGTGTGATCAAGGACGTGATCCAATAAAATGTACCGTATTTTTAAGTGCACAGCTCAGTGGCACTCAGCCCAGTTGCACTGTCGTGTGGCCATCGTCCCCACCACCTCCAGGACTTCCTCATCTTCCCAAACTGACACTCTGTCCCCACCCCTGCCCACACCCCTGGCACCCACCCTCCTGCTTTCTGTCCCTAGGGATTTGCCTGTTCTCCTGTAAGTGGGATCCACAGGGTTTGTCATTTCGTGAGTGGCTTCTTTCACAGAGTATGGTGTCCTCCAGGGGTGTCCACGTTGTGACGTGGTGGTGGTGGGGTTCCTTCCTCTTTAACCAGTATGTGGACAATAGTATCCACCAGTGATCGGCCCACAGATGGTTCCTTCCACACAGTTTTCTGTGCTGTGCCTTCAAAACCCAGTGTCGTTGCCGAGGAGAGCACCTCTCGGTCAGGACCACCCCCCACCTGCCCCCGCTGCAGGCTGTGGAGCCCCAGACCTGGCGGGGAGGTGGAGCCCTGGTGTCTGCAAATGTCCTTGTTCTGTCGTCCCACGTGGCAGCGTGCCCTGCAGGACAGTGTCCCTGAGGGGCGAGTCCAGGGGGAGAAACCCTCTCCCTGCACACGTGGCACGCTGCTGGTGACAGGCCGATGCCCTTGTGACCCCTGCTCATTCCCAGGGGACCTATGTTTCCTCTAGAACGTCCAGTAGCTTCTGTTCAACCCGATGGCTGAGAACTTTCACAATGACGCAACTCACGGGGCTTCCGATTCGTCAGTCTGTTTGCTGTTCCGTGGCAGGCGCCTGGCGGGCTGGTGGGAGACAGGGCTGCTGGGAAGGGCTGTGTGCTCCTTCTCCGTGGTGTCGCCTCGTCCTCTGACCTCTGCTTGGCGCCTCTGTCACGTGAGGGCTAGCCCTTCCGCGCCGAGCCTCCACCACCTCTTGACTTCTCTTTCCGCGTTGTGGCTCTTGGATTTCGTCCTCTCTCCTGTGAGATTGCCCCAGCCCGTCCTCCCGGTCGCCTGTCACATTTTGAAAATCGTAGATCGTGTGTTTTTAGTTGCACGGGCCCTTCCTCGTTCTCTGCCCATTTCCAAAGTGCCTGCGCTCCTTGTAAGGGTCCCTCGCCTTCCCCCACCCTCCAAGGACACTGCGTGGTTAAGATGTCGCTCAAGTTCCCTCCTGTTCCCTGTGCCAGCTCTGCCTCCTCCGGTGACCACTCTTCCGTTGGTTCTTGGCCTCCAGAACGTGTCTGGAGGCCCCGGGATTTTCGTAGGCGTCCAAGCGCCAGGTGCCAGCACGCAGCTCCGTGCCTGCCGCGCGGGTGTGGGCTGCAGCCTTTGGGGTGCTGAAAGCTGGGGCGGCGAGGTAAAATCTGAGACCCAGAGACGCAGGCCAGGTGCAGTGCTGCTCCTTAATACAGCCCAGTGCTTGTACACTGCGGAGGGAAAAGCTGGATGCAAACTACACAAAAGTGACAAAGGAAGGCCCGGACGCGGCCCGCCCGCAGTGGCTCCCCTGGGGCCACCTCTGCCTCCTCTCCTGCACTCCCACATTTTCTGGGTTCCCCGCCCACGCCCTGGTTTCTGCCCAGCACCGCCCAGTCTGCCCCCCCAGAACATGAGAGTGGGTGTCTGTCTGGCCCTCCCCAGGTGGGCGGGCAGGTGCCGGGCCTATGGGCGCACCAGCTCCACCGCACTTGGCCGAAGGCCTGAGCTGAGCTCTGTGGGAGTTCTGTCCAGAACCCAGTGCAGACAGACGCACGGACGAAGCCCGCATTCGGGGGCTGGGGGAGAGGCGGGCAGAGGGCCGCCCCCCCACTCTCGCCCGCGCTGGAGCACAGAGCCAGCACACCTCCGGGGCGGGCCTGGGCCGTCAGGACCCTGGGGGACTCTGCGGAGGGCAGGCGCCTTCCTGGTCCTTGGCGGGGACAGCTATGTGGGAAGGCCCAGCCCCCTCCATTCCCAGTTCGCGTTCTGTTTACGTCTTATGGATTCAGTCATGTAAATAGACGTGGCCGGCCAGGGAGGGGGCCCCCACCCCCACCCCCTTCTGCTCCCCACTGTGTCCACGCATTGCAGGTGTTGCCCCCCGACCCCCTACTTCACGCACCTACGTTTATTCTTCCACATCTCTTCCTCTGGGACCCAACTGCAGCCCCCCAGCGCTTACCCTGGACCGCTGGTCCTGAGGGGGAAGGACCTCTCTGAAGGTCACACAGCAGCGAAGACCCACCCCACCTGCAGGCAGAACCACAGCTTCTCCCTGCACTCGCAGAGCCGCCTGGACGTGGGCCAGGCCGCCCCCTCCCCGGGGGAGCCCACCGAGGCTGGAGAGCACAGTTCCCAAAGGCGCCCGCTCAGGTGAGGGAGCTGGCGGGGTGGGAGGAGGGGGTGGGGGTCCTGGGCACCAGCACGCAGGCTCCCTGCCCCCCGCGCCTGCGTCGGAATTCGCACAGGCAGCCCCACTGCGGGCACAGCCGCCCTCCTGACCTTTGTCTCTGCCCTCTGCCTTCTGTCCGCGCCCGAACCAAAACAGAAAGGCCGCTCTGGGGGCAGGGTTTCAGGAGGACTGGTAAGAATGGTGGCCCGTAGGGCACCCTGGGCGCACCCCTTCTCGGGGCTGCAATGGTGGCGGGAGGGGGGCCCCCTAAAACAGAAGTGGAGTGGGGAGAAGGACCCCACAGATGAAGGGCGGTGTCTAACAGAAGAGCTGACCCACTCACTGGGCCAGGGGGGCATCCCAGGGCGATGGTGGCTGGAAGCTGGGTGACGGTGGCTGGAAGGGGGTGACCGTGGAGAGGAGGCCCAAGCGCAGGAGCACCGGGATTGGTATCCAGCAGGTGGGGGTGGAGGTGTGTGCAGGGGACAGAGCGGCTCCCGGGGGCCCGGCACTGTGGCAGCACAGACGCCTGGAGACCAGGGCGGGACACTCGGGCCGTGTCAGGGACAGTGGACGGGAGCGGGACCCTGGAAGCCACAGCCGCTGGAGAACTTCCTAGAAGTGTCCTGGGATGCTGAAAGGCCAGGGAGGATGAGGCCCTGAAGTGTCCATGGAGTGGGTGACCCTGATGTCACTGGGTGCTAAGCAGGGACAGCTGGGGGGCGGGCGATGGCAGGTGAGGAGTGGCCAGCCCCAGAGCAGGCAGGGGGTGGGGGGTGCTGGCTTTAGGCCTGGGGGGAGGGGAGTACAGGAGGGGAGTCTGGGGTGGAGGTCTGGGAAGGAGGGGTGGCCGGAGCAGGGCGCCCCCTTGGCAACAAGACCAGCGCTAAGGACAGGGGGCAGGGGCGCGGTGGCAGCCCCCAGGGGTGGGGGTCCGGGTCACGGGCCTGTAGCTGAGCGAGCTGGAGGGGCTTCGTGGCCAGGCTGCTCATTCCCAGGGACCCGCCGGCCCCTCACCCCAGTGCAGCTGCTCTGTGGCGCTGAGGGACGCCACCCTCTAGCCGGGGAGGGGGTCTGAGGCGGGGTCGGCCCTTTCAGCAAACTGGCTGGACACTCGGGGGCGTGGAGGGCGCGGCAGGAGGGGCGCCGCGCACAGAAGACCCGCTGTCCACCTGCAGCTCGCGACCCGGCGGGGACAGCCGTCCGCTGGGCGAGGTCCGGGGGGCGGAGGTCCGCGTGGGGCCGGAGGGGGGGGTGGGGGGCTTCGGGGTTGGGGGTCTGGGGCGGGGACCGGCAGGGAGGAGTGTGGCTCCCGCCCCCGCCCCCTCTGCCGTCGCCGCCGCCGCCGCAGCCGCCACCCAGCGTCGCCGCCGGAAAGTTTGCGCGCGGCTGGCGCGGAGCGCGGGCACGGAGCCGGACGGAGCGGAGCGGTGAGCACCGGGGCCCGGCGGAGGGGACGTTCCGGGGGCCCACAGAACGGGGAGCGCAGCCCTGGCCGGTGGGGACCCCTGCGGTGGGCCGGGCGGTCTCGGGGCCCCGTGGACGCCTTCGTGCCCAGCCCCCGGGGATGCTCCCGTCCAGCTTGGACGGCTGGCCGGGCGGGGCGCCCTCTCCTCCCCGGGGACCGCGGCCCGGGGCGCGCGTGGCTGTGGCTGCGGGGCGCGCCGTCTCTCTGCCCCGCTAGCTTCCCCCGGCCTCCCGCCCGCACCGCTGCCCGCCCCTCCCCCATGGCGCGCACGACACCCCCAGCTCGGCGGAGACACCCCCGGAGGCGCGGGGTCCCCCGGCAGCCCGGCCTCCCCACCCCAGCCCTCCGGGACGCCCCGCACAGAGTCCCAGCTCCCGGGGACGAGGCCAGGGGCATCAGAGCCACCTGGGTCCGCGCTTCCGCGGCGCCCACACTGGCCGCGATGACCCCTGCCCCGTCCTGCCCCCGCCTCTCCCCCGCGGGGCTTCTGCTCCCACCCCGGGCGTCTGGGCGCCCATCGCCACCCGGGACTGGGGACCGGCCAGGGCTGCTCTGCCTCCGCGCGGCGGGGTGCGGGCCGGCCCGGGAGCTGTACCCTGGCCGGCACCCAGGCCCGCCCCACCCCCACTGGGGGGGTGAAGGACGCAGGAGTCCCGCTTTGTCAACAGCCTGTGCCCCCTGACCCTCCCGGCCACTCGCTCTGCTTTCACAAAAGCACCCCAACCTCATCCACCTCGGAGCGGGCAGGGGGACCCCCTCCCATCGGACCCTGCCGCCAGCTGGGGTGAGCACAGCTGCCCCTCCTGGCGGATGGGCTGTCCACCCCTCCGAGGGGCCCCTCCCCCAGCTGCAGGTCTGGGTGTCCTTCGGCCACCCCCAGTGGAAGGTGGTGGGGACACTGGCCAAGCGGTGAGCACCCAGGGGTGGTGCCTTCCGCCGGGCATGGGCAGACTCCTGCCAGCCTAGTGGGGGCAGTGGGGGTGGGTGGGGCGCATCCACGGGGAGGGGGGGTGCAGGCGGCGCTCAGAGAGCCCCCCCCGCTTCTGTGCACTTGAGCCCCTGCCCAAGTCTCCAGTCCTGGGCTGACATTTGTGCGGGCACAGTCCAGGGTCTGAGAGGGGGCTCGGTCACCTGGTCCCTGAAGGGAGAGGGGTCCGTCCCAGCTCAGTGTGGGGAGGGCAGCAAGGTGCGGGTGGAGCCTCAGCAGCACCTCTCTTTCAGCTTGGGGGCTTCCATCCTCATTCATTCAACAGCTACTTATTCCCGGGGCTTCGTGTCCCCATAGCACGGAGGGGCTGAGCACGCTCTGGAGTCCTTCCCTCCGGGTGGCAGAGCTCACTTACTCCTCGGTGGCCAAGAGGCAGGTATCCCCACTTACAGGTGGGGAAACTGAGGCTCTGAGTTCTATGATCGGCCCTTGGCCCTAGGTCCAGAACTGGGAACCGTGATGTCCCCAGTGAAGGGGCCCCAGGACCTCAGCCTTGCACACCTGCAGGTCACTCCGCACGCCCACCCCTGTTCAGGCTGCCCCTTCTCTGGCTCACACCAGATACCTCACGGGGACCACCCGCAGCCTTTTGTACTGGGCAGTGCGGAGGCACTGCCCTGGGCACTGATTCCTGACGCAGCCCGCCGGGCCAGGTCTGGGAGCGGGGGACATGGAGGGTCCCCCTCACTGCTCCGCCCTGGCTGCCTCGGGGAATGGTCTGGGAGGGGCAGCGTGGGCGGGGCCCCGGGGCTGCCCATCGCACTCACCCCTCTTCCCTGGGCCCTGCTCTTCTCTCAGGGGTCCCCAGAATAACTGACCCCCGCTAGCCGGAAGGAAGCAGCCGTGCAGGAGCAGCCCCAGTGTGGCCCCCCATCCTTGCCCCACACATCCCCCCTGGGTTCTCGGAGCAGCCCTCCAGGCCAGCACGGTACGCTTCCACCGGTGTGGCGGGCAGTGGGGACACAGCAGCCCGGCCCTGGCCGCCACGGCCCAGCGGGGCTGTCAGATTTCCACGGAGCTCCTGCTGGCCGGCCAGCAGTTCCCCACCCCACCCCCGCCGGGCCTCTGGGCAGGGGACAACTTATCGGGCAGTGTCCTTCCTCCCGTGTCCCGTTTGCATCTCCACTGTCCGCACCCCGCCCTTGTCATTCTCCCCCTCCCCTGTGCCCCGAGAGCCTCCAGCTCACTCAGGGCACCCCTGGACCCCTGAGCCTGCCCACCCGCGTCCCCTCCTCCTCCAGCCACCAGGCAGGCGAGAGGTCTGCTTGCAGCTGCTCCTGGCTCAGTGACCCAGGCCGTGGGGGGCAGGGCCGCAGATGGGCTGCCCGGTCAGAAGGCCCCTTGAGTGACCTCAAGGCCAGGGACACCTGAGCTGCCCCTCACCCTCCACCTGCCTGCCGCCTTCTCCACCAAGAGCACCCTCCACTGTGGGTCCTTGCCTGGTTCAGGGACTGGGGACCAGGGACCCCAAGGGTCGGGGTCAGGAGCCCCAGAGCTGGCTGTGGTCCAAGTGGCCATCCCATGGCAGAGCTCCACTCAGCTCCCGCTTCGTGGTTGCATCTCAGGGTCCCATGGGGGCTGAGGGGCGCATCTCAGGGGGGCTCATAGGACGGGCCCAGCTGGACTGATGGGGGAGGATGCAATCGGGGTGTCCTCAGTCTCCACCTCTGCCCTCACCCCCCCCCCACCAGCTTCTCCCAGGCACTGCCGTCCATCTGTCCCTCTGTCTGTCCATCACTTGCTCACTGTGTGCCAGGGTGCCCAGACAAGGGCCCATCCACAGCCCTAGGGGACCCTACATCCAGACACCAAAGGGAGCCCCGTCCTGCAGCCCCCACGTCGCAGTTGAACACGGGCTCTGGAGGCGATGAAGGGAGGATTTAGGGGGCCGCTGCTGTCCCGAAGCTCAGCCCCGGCAGCTCCAGCCCAGGCCCAGGCACCCCAGCCCCCCACCGGCACCACAAGGGCAAGGGTCCCGGTCTGGGCTGGGCGGCTGGTAGTGCTAATCTCAAAGGAATGTGCTGCTGGCTGCCTGCACGTTGCACCCCCATGGGACCCGGGGCCGGGCCTGAGCCTCAGGCGGGGCCCCGGGGGTACCTGGACACTTCCGTCCCGGGGAAACGGGGCATGCGTGTGACAGGGACCCCCCCGAGCATGCGCCCCGCACTCCTGGCCCCGGGCAGGGCTGGGAGCAGGCACGGGGACCCACGGACCGGTGGCCCACACCCCGCCCTGGCCTGAATAGCTGCCTTTCCCAGGGACTAAGAATAGGTGGGGGGCTGGTGGGGGCTGAAGGGAGGGACGTCCCCCCGCCACCTCCACAGCTTGGGACCAGGCGGGCTGGTGGCTGCCCCCGGCACAGAGGGGAGGGTGCTCTCAGGACTGCCAGGCAGACAGCAGCAGGCCGTGGGAACCCAGCTCCCCGACAGAGACCGTGTGGCAGCCAGCAGCCACTTCCGTCCCAGCTCCCCGCTCTTCGGGAGGACCCAGGGGCTCAGAGGGGTGGTGTGAGGGGAGCAGGACACCCAGTGGGCCTCCTCACTCCTGGGGGTCCCCACCCAGGCCCTGCCGCCTCCGCGCTCGGCAGCCCCAGGAGGAGCGTGCGTGCCCACAGGACCCCTGGGCCCCAGCCGTGCAGCCCCAGCCAGATGTGGGGGGCAGCAGCTCAGAGGCATGTCCCCGGCCCGGCCACACTGCCCCCACCTCCTGCTGCTGCTGCTGCTGCTGCTGGCCTTGCAGGTGAGCCGCCGCCCGCCGGCATCCCGCCCTCGCCCCCGGCCCGCCAGCCTGCCCCTCCCCCTGATGTGGCGCGCTCCCGCCTGTCTGTCCCTGTCCCCCAGCCACAGGCCCCCTCCGCTCAGGTGATGGACTTCCTGTTTGAGAAGTGGAAGCTCTACGGTGACCAGTGTCTCCACAACCTGAGCCTGCTGCCCCCTCCCTCTGGTGAGCGCCCCCGCCAGCCCTCTGCCCGAGTCTATTTCCTAAGCTCTCGTCACGGGAAGGCCCTGTCCTCCCCCCGCCGGCCCCCTCTCTCATTTACAGGTGAGGAAACTGAGTCACGGGAAGGTCACACGACCAGGAAATAAGAGAAACAGTAGACCTGCCCCCACACACGCCGGGTCCGGGCACAGAGCTCAAACCCAGTGGGCAGACGGTGTGGTGGGGGCAGCTGCTGAAGGGCTGGGCGGATGACACAAGGCCTGGGGTGGGAGGGCGGTGGGCCATCACGTGGGGGGCTCCGGGTGGCCGAGTTCTGAAGGTCCCTGGGGCGCAGCGAGAGCCAGGCAGGAGGAGCTGCCAGGCTAAGCCATCGTCCTGGCAGGGGCGCGGCCTGCACGGGGCCAGGGCAGCAGGTGTCTGAGCCACAGAGCTGGTGCTGGGACCACGGAGGGTGCCAACAGAACTGGGGTTCAGCTCCCAGAGAGGGAGGTGCTGCAAGAAGGCCACTGGGAAGAGAGGGGACCCCGGGTGGGTTTGGAGCAAGTTGTAGTCATGAGATGTCCAAGTGGGGTGACTGGGCAGAACTGGACATCAGGGTCAGTCTGCGTGGGACAGAGGTTGGGGGTGCCCCATGGGAGGCAGGATGGTCAGAGAGCCCTGGGTGGAGGCCAGCGCTGGGGGGGGCAGAGGACAATGCCTGGGGGCTCCTGAGAGAGGCCCCGCCCGCCCTGCCTCTGCAGAGCTGGTGTGTAACCGGACCTTCGACAAGTATTCCTGTTGGCCGGACACGCCCCCCAACACCACGGCCAGCATCTCCTGCCCCTGGTACCTGCCCTGGTACCACAAAGGTAACAGCGGGGCCTTGGGGGAGGGGGAAGGGGCCCAGTGGGGGAGGGGCTGTGAGCGGAGCCTGTCCCTCCCCCACCCCAGTGCAGCACCGTTTCGTCTACAAGAGGTGCGGGCCCGACGGGCAGTGGGTGCGTGGGCCACGGGGGCAGCCATGGCGAAACGCCTCCGAGTGCCAGATGGACGACATGGAGATTGAGGTCCAGGTCAGTCAGGGGCCGGTGGGGGCCGGTGGGGGCCGCGCGCGGTGACCCCGCCCTGTCCTGACCCCTGCTGGGATTTGCAGAAGGACGTGGCCAAGATGTATAGCAGCTTCCAGGTGATGTACACGGTGGGCTACTGCCTCTCACTGGGGGCTCTGCTCCTGGCCCTGGCCATCCTGCTGGGCCTCAGGTACGCCCCCCGCCCAGGCCGAGTTGGGGCGGGGCGCGCAGGGCGGCGGGCGCTGACTGGCTGTCCCCGCAGCAAGCTGCACTGCGCCCGCAACTACATCCACGTCAACCTGTTTGCGTCCTTTGTGCTGAAGGCCAGCTCCGTGCTGGTCATCGACACGCTGCTCAAGACCCGCTATAGCCAGAAGCTCGGCGACGACCTCAGCGTGAGCGTCTGGCTGAGTGACGGGGTGCGCGCCCAGCCCTCGGCCCCGGGTCCCCGGGTGGCAGGTGGCCGTGCCACCGCGCTCACGCGTGCCGCCCGGGGCCAGGCACTGGCTGGCTGCCGCGTGGCCACGGTGTTCATGCAGTACGGCGTCGTGGCCAACTACTGCTGGCTGCTGGTGGAGGGCGTGTACCTGCACAGCCTGCTGGGCCTGGCCACCTTCCCCGAGAGGAGCTTCTTCAGCCTCTATGTGGGCGTCGGCTGGGGTGAGTCAGCGTGCGGCGGGGGGCAGGTCGGCGTGGAGCCCGGGGACCACAGCTGCCGCCCCCTGCAGGCGCCCCCGTGCTGTTCGTCATCCCCTGGGCCGTGGTCAAGTGTCTGTTCGAGAACATCCAGTGAGTATGGGCTGACCCGTGGTCAACCTGGCCACTGTCCCGGGGCTGCGCGGGGGCGGTGGGACGAGGCCACACCGGGCTCTCAGGTCCGAGGCAGTGAGGTGCCTGGGAGAGGGGCTCATTGATGACCATTTCCCTGTCCCAAGTCACGAATTAGACCCCCAGGGAACCAGGGGGTGGGGCCTGGGGGGCGGCCGGGGTGCAAGCTGGCCCTGCCGTGCAGATGCTGGACCAGCAATGACAACATGGGCTTCTGGTGGATCCTGCGTTTCCCCGTCTTCCTGGCCATCCTGGTGAGGAGCTGAGGCACCTGCTGCCCCGGAGGGAGGGGGCAGGGCTGCCGGGAGACGGACAGCGTCCTGCCTGGGCGGCGTCCTGCCTGGGGCCGGCTGCCCCGGGTGGGGGAGGGCCCGGCGGGCCCGGAGACTGCCCTGAGCTGCGCCCTCCACACGCAGATCAACTTCGTCATCTTCATCCGCACGCTGCACATCCTGGTGGCCAAGCTGCGAGCCCACCAGATGCGCCCCCCCGACTACAAACTCCGGTGGGTGCGCCCGCGGGGGCCGGGGTGGCGGTGGGGGCGCAGACGCCCGGCACCTGTGGCTCAGGCTCCGCCCCCACAGGCTGGCCAAGTCCACGCTGACACTCATCCCCCTGCTGGGGGTCCACGAGGTGGTGTTCGCCTTCGTGACGGACGAGCATGCCCAGGGCGCCCTGCGCTCCGC
>PVJL010008067.1:43175-70755 GCA_004026885.1 Lyroderma lyra
GGGGCTGCCCTGACCCCCCACAGCTCACCCCAGGGCTGCCCTGACCCCCCACAGCTCACCCCGGGGGCTGCTCTGACCCCTGACCCCTCTCTGCAGGGCCTGCTGGTGGCTGTCCTCTACTGTTTCCTCAACAAGGAGGTAGGTGGGGACTGGGGTCAGCCCTGGGGTGGGGTGTGAGTGGAGCACAGGCACCTGGCCTTCATGTGGGCTCAGGCCTCTGGACATGGGTCAGCCTCGGCACTGTCCTTGGGGAGCGCACAATGGGGGCATTCCCCAGACGTCCACTGACCGCGGGGCTCCAGGGAACAGGCCACCTTGCTTTGCATCCAGGGTGCCAGGTGGCCCTTCAAGGCTGGGAGGTTGGGTGATCTGGGGGGTGGGATGGGCCCAACCTGTCAGCCGCCCCAGGTGCAGGCGGAGCTGCGGCGATGGTGGCACCGCCAGCGCGTGGGCAAGGTGCTGCAGGACGGACACCACACCAGCAGCCACGCGGCCCCGGCCCAGCGCCCCCGCGGCCCCCCCAGCGAGAAGCTGCTGCTCTCCACGGGCAGCAGCAGCAATGGGGCCAGCCTGGACCCCTCGGCGGAGACCTGCGTGGCCGGCGACCTCCCTGGGCTGGCCGAGTGCCCCTGCTGAAGCCCCCCGGAGCCCCAGGTGGGGCTGCACTCAGGGGCCGAGAGAGGTCACTGCCGGACAATGCAGAACTGACCCCCCAAGGACCCCAGAGGTGTGGGAGCGGGTCAGTGGCCCCACCATTTTTGTGTCCCCCAGAGAGGTGGTCAGGGGGGCAGGGCGGGGAATGGGGCATGGGGGGTGTTGTGCTGTGAATGCATGCCCCTGTCCCTGTGACTGTCTCCGTGTATCTGCCGTCGGAGGGAATGCGTGTCCCCCAAGAATAAAGAGCTGGCACTGTGGCCGCGAGCCCACCCTGGGGACGGCTGCGGGAGCGGGAAGGGGCCAGCTGTGATGCGGCCCTGAGCTGGCGTGCTCCCCCTGGGAGCCCCCATCTTACAGAGGAACTGGAGCAGGAACCTGAGGGGTCCCTGAGTGTGAGCGGCAGCTGACAGTGCCCCTCCCTGTCCCTGCTGAGGGAGGTTCTGGCTCTCCTCCTGTCCTGGGCCAGGTGGGCCCACCCCACCCCAGGCCAGAGTGGACAGTCCCCCATTAGCTTTGATTCCGTATCCCAAGAGGGTCACCGTTGGCCAGCAGAGGACATGAAAGACAGTGATGGCTGAGGGAGGCCATGGTGTCACACTCCAACCCCATGTGAAGGCCTCTGTCTCCCTGCTGGACACAGGCCCCAGAAGGGCCTGGAGAGCCCAGAGCTGGACTTCCTCTGCTGGGCTCTGCCCCATCCTGGCGTTAGCCACTGAGACACTCCCAGGACACACAGCGGACTGAAGCAAGGAGAAATGGACCGGCAAACTGAAATGGTCCGAGTGAGGACCGCAGCCCTGACGTGACCATGTGGCGGAGAGGCCCAGCCCCCCGCCGTCCTGGCCGCAGTAGTGATGTATGCACGGGCCACGAGGGCGCCGTCCACCCGTGGGGGCAGGCGGCGAGGCTGGTGCTCACTGGAGAAGCTGAGGGTTGGATGGAGAAGAGCCAGGCAGTGTGCTGGGGTGGTGGGAGGGGGGCTGCCCGGCAGCACCTGAGGTCCCACAGCCACCTGGGCACAGTGTGTGGTGCAGAGGCTGGAGGTGAGCCACGTGGGGGCCGTGCTCACCCCTCCAGGGTGGCACCTGCCACAGTGTGCATGGGAGGGGGGCTGTCAAAGGAGGAACGAGCTGCCAGCCAGGTGTCCAGGCCACAGCTGCCCTGGGGGAGGGGTGCCCACCGCCCCCACCTGGCCATGTGCTCGGGCTGCTCAGGCTGAGCCGGGCTAATTGGAGCAAATGCGAGGACAGGAGGCCTCTCAGGAAAGGTAAATAGAATCATTCACCGGCCAGGCACAGGCCCCCCTGCAGGGGCCTTCACCCCAAGCTGCCCATGCCCACTCCGCCCCGCTGCAGGCCCAGAGCGAGCAGGGGAGGTGAGTTAGGGTCCCTGAGCTCCCCTGGTCCCGGTGGGTGGCCAGTGCTACCATGATTGGTGGGGAGGCTGCCGGACCCGGGGTGGGGGGGCAAAGCTGGAGGCCTGAGGCCCCTGGCCTGAGGTTCAGGCCCCCCAGGCCCTGACCTCCAAGCTCCTGCCCGCTGCACCCCTCCTGCCGGCCCCTGGTGCCCAAAGCCCATGTGGGCACGAGCTGGCTCTCCTTCACGCCCGCTGAGCTCAGGGTCAGCGACTGCTGGGGGAGGGGGGTGCCACTCACCGAGGGGCCTCCTGAAAGCCCTCCCCATCCACACTGCCTCTGCCCTCGTCCTCCTTCACCCCTGTCCCTGTCCCCAAGAGAACTGGAGCAGGCCGGTGGAGTCATGGGGGAAACCTGGCAGGCACTGGACTGGCCCAGCCAATAAACACTGGCTGTTACCGGGCAGCCCTGACGGCGGCGGAGGGTGGGGACCCACTTCCTAACACGGGCCCAGCACCCACACCGCGTACCTCAGTCCTGGAAGAACCGTGCAGGCCTCGGCCCCTTCCCCACACCCTTCTCCCATCTCAGGTCCTTTCCCCCGAGGCACGATGGGCACTGCCTGGCGTGTGCGTGCGTGTTTGCGTGTGTGCGTGTGCACGTATGCGTGTGTGCGTGTGCGTGTGCGCACGCACGTGCATGCACTCACACGAGTGCGGAGACCAAGAAAGAGGAAAACACGGACTTCGATAACAGGGATCAAACCTGGGAGAGTCGGGGCGTCTCCCCAGGACCCCAGGATGGCTGTGTGCAGGGCAGGAGGCTCCCGGAGAGACGCCCTCCAGGGGACTGAAGTGACTGGACGCTGCGGGGAGAGTTAAATGGCCTGGCGCAGCGCTGAGGGCGTAACTGGCACATAGAAAACTCAGCAAATGAAAAACGGAGGCAATTAGTAACTCTCAGGGAAAACAAGAAGTTGGACAGAGAAAAACCACCACCACGGGCCACACGGCTCGGCTCTGAGCACAAACACAGACGTCCTAATGTAAGCACTCGACACTGGTGTCACCGAGGCTGAGAGGCCTGTCTCGGGAGGGTGGCGGAGAACACAGGCGCCCACCCCGCGTGCAGGGCCGGGGCACTCACGCCACGCGGCAGCTGAGGGGCCGGGAGGAGGGGTGAGGCTGCGAGCCGACAGGCCGCCGGGACGCTCGCTGGCCCCCGGCCCAGGTCCCCGCCTGCTTGCAGACCTTGTCCTCCGCTGGCCAGTCCTTTTCCTGCTTCCTCCTGTCCCTGACCGCAGGCCCAGGGCTCAGGCCCCACCCTCCTCCATTGTCGGTGTCCACGGGAAGCCCGGTCTGTAGTCTCGTTTCCCACTCAGCACCCCAAACTCCACACGTCCACGATGAGCGCCTTACCCCTCACCCCTGGCTTCCTGCTCCCACAGTTCCCCGAGGGCCCCCTCCTACCAGGCTTCCCTGCTCCTGCCCTGACGCTGCAGCCATGCTCAGCACAGGGCCGGGCAGTCCCTTCTCAGTGGGTCCCCTCCCACGAAGTCCCGCCCCAGCTCTCACCCTGTCACAGCAGTGCAGGGCACAGAGGGTCCCTGAGCAGTGTCGGATGCGACCAGCCAAGTCCTGCCACTCTCACTGGACAAGGGGCAGGGGAGTGTCTGCAGCACTCATGGCCGGGCAGCCCCATTGCCTGGGACGGAGGACCCCTGCCCCTCCTTGAGCTGCTTGGCCAACAGGGTCACCTGCCCTCCCCGCAACCACCACCCGGTCCTGCCTGTACCTGCTCCTGCCAGACACCGAGACCCCTCTTCTGATCGCACCGAGTGCTCACCCATGTGGGGGGACCCTCAGAGGGGCCATCTGGACCCCTACTGGGGTAGGGGCAGCACGGGAGCAGGGGCGGGGACTGCCTCCACAGATTGCCACAGCCGTGCGCGCCCCTCCACACTTACTGTCCTCCTCCAGGGCCCTCATCAGAGCCCCTCATCCTGCCCAGCAGCCTGTGGCATTAACCACACTCCCACCTCCATGGCGTCCGGGGCAGAAAGACCCAAAGCCAAGGGCTTCGAGTTCCCAGAAAGGTCATGTGAAAAGGCCTTGAGGGGTGTCCCGTGGGCCCTCCCTGCAGTGTGTGGGGGAGGCAGGAAAGTATGGCCCCAGGGGAACCCCACTGGTGGCCGAGGCCAGGGATCGTGGCTGTGGGCAGGAGCAGCCCAGGATTCAGGGCCCAGTGTGCGGTCAGGAGCTGAGGCTGCGGTCCACAGGACCAGGAAGGACCCAGAAGTGGCTTAGAACCAAAATCAAGTCGATTTTTAACTAGTGCCTGAAGGTGTTGATGAGGCACTCCCACGTGCTGCCTGGCGGCCCCAGCTCCCCCTTGGGAAGGCCCACACCCTCACTTTACAGGACAGACTGATGGGGGGCAGCGTGTGACAGCCCAGGACTCGGCGAGGCTGTGACTGTGGCCCCCAGCAACAACTGTCGAGGCCCTCTGAAGTCTTGTGGGCTGTGTGCTCCTTGTCCCAAGACCCAGCACTGTCAGGTGCACCCACCAAGTGACTAAGAGGGGCAGTAGAGGAGGCAGCCACCCAGGATACAGGCAGCAAGCTCCACCTGAGGAAACTGAGGCCCAAGACTCAGCAAGGTCACAGGTACAGCCAAGGCTGGCTGGGTTCCGGCCCACCCCCGCCTCCACGGCAGGAAAGCTGCCGGCCGGAGTGGGCAGCACACGGGTAGGGTCTTCTTTCTCGTCCTCGGTGTCACAGGGTGGAGGGTATAACGTGTGCCCTCCCATTCGGCCTCTGGCCACGGCCCCTCACACCCCAGCTGGACACTGCCCACCCCTGGTCCACACTCCCTTCCCAGCCCCCGACAGCAGGAGGGACACCTGGGGTGACCCAGCCCAGAGGGCACTGAAACCCTTGGCAAAACACCCCACAAGTCCTCAAGGGAGCAAACAAGGTCACGGGGTTACAGGGACTTGGCTCCGGGGCAGGACACCAGCCAGCACCCGCTGGCAGAGCCTCAGCGGCTATTTATTACACGAACTACCGGCAGGAGAAGATGCCTCCTAGGGCCACCTGTGGGGCCACTGAGCCCCAAAATACTCTTCTGGGAAAAGGTGCTCCCAAAATAAATTCTGATGTGGCTTGTCTGGGCTTTCCAGGTTTGAAGGTCAAGTGCACTCAGGCCTCTCAGTGGGCCCAGGGCTGCAGAGGGATGCCCCTGCCTCCAGGGAGTGCTAGAACCACCCCAGCTCTCCTCCAGGAGCCCCCACCTCCTACCCCCTGGGGCCTGAGCGCCCCCTAGTGGAGCCCGGGGGGGGGGGAGTCAGAAGAGTTTCTGGGCTCAGCGCCTCCAGCGTGACCTGGGATTCCCAGTCCTGCACGGGCTGCGGGCCGGAGGCCTGACAGACAGCCAGGAGGCCAATGCAGCGCCGCCCGCCTTTATTCACTGGTCCTCGGCTCGTCGCAGACACTTCTGACAGCACAGGGAGGAAAAGGGGCCCTGGTGACCTTCCCAGCACGCTCACAGAGCCGGAACCTGCCGGGGAACCGCACAGTCCTGCCCACGGGGGCTGCTACGGGCACAGACAGGACAGCAGGGGCCAGGCCTGGGTGCCCAGGGCCCTGTGAGGGGCGCGTGGTGGCCCTGGCCCAGAGAGCTGGTGCCATCCTGAAGCTGATGGGGAAGGAAGGGGCCGGGCTGGACAGTGGGGGGACTATTCGCTCCCCAGTGTGTCCAGGCCAGAGAAGCAGCAGTGTGGGGGGACCACGCAGGAGTGGGGGAGCTGCCCTGTTCTGCCTCCTGCCACCAGGGACACACCTGGCCCAGTCCCACAGGCCAGGAGGCAGCAGGGGCTGGAGCGGGCAGCACAGGGAGTGGAGGAGGGGAGTCAGGGTCGAGGCCCTGGGGGACAGGCAGGGCGCAGACCCTCTCAGTGTGGGGCAGCTTGGGACCCGCCCCGAGGAAAGCAGGGGCGGGGGGAGGAGGGGCAGGCCTCCGCCATCAATCACTCGGTCCTGGTCCTGGGGTTCGTGGCCCCTGAAAACACGGCCCCCTCCCTGCCCCCTCCCAGGAGCTGGGCCCCCGGAAGAGGGGACGTGCCGGCTGCACGGGATCTCCCAGAGGCCAGGGGAGGGGCCGGCGCTTTAGGACTTCTTGGCGTCCTGCGTGTTCCGGCGCTTCAGGTCGCTCAGGTCGATGGGCTTGAAGGCTGTGGGGGCACAGACCCGGCAGGTCGGCGCGGGGCACAGAAGAGGCAGCTCTCCGCCCCCTCCTGGCCCCGCCCCTCAGTCCTGGGGCCCGCCCACCCTGGCCGGCTGTGTGCCCCTGGGGAAACCGGAAGCCCCTCCCGCCCCCAGCGCCCCGCCCACTCACTCTTCAGGCTGGGGTTAGGGACCTTCTCCACGTACTCCTCCACCAGGCCCCGCTCGCTGCCCGCCACCTGGCTCCGCAGGTCCCGCTCCACGCCCTGCCAGGCTGCAGGGAGGGGGGCCGATGGGAGCCGGGAGAGCGTGCCCCCGCAGCCCCCGCAGGGTCCTCACAGAGCCTCCCCCAGCCCCATAGCACGTGGCCGCCAGACCAGCCAGCTCAAGAGCAGCGGTTGTCCCCAGGTACCCCACTCGCTCGGGAGCCCTGCCCTGAGCACACCCCTCGTGTGTACTATGACCAGAGCTATGGCCAGGGCCACAGGTACCCACTGGGGGTGCAGTGCTCCCCCTGCCAGAGGCCCCCTGCCTCCTCCAGCCTGCTCCTCCAGCACACAGACGCCCACATAAGGGACACGACTGGGTCCCCCCGACTGTCATCCATGGTGGTCCCCCTGTCCCCGAAAAAACCCCACCAGCTCCAAATGCCGCCTCTTCGGGGGTGCTGCCCATTGGAAACAGCACAGTGCTAACTGCCAGATAGATAGGTCCCCCGACACCTCACCTGCCTGGGCCCTGAGGGCTGGGGAGATGAGGTGCTGCCCCCAGCCTGGAGGGGCAGAGGGGGGCTCCAGGAGGTCCCCAGCCCAGGTTTGGAGGTGCCCAGCGTACCTTCGTAGATGAAGCGCACATTCTCCTCATGGGCAGGGGTGAAGATCTCGCTGCTGCTGGGGGGAGAGCGGGGGCTACTGTTCCTCTTGCCGTTGTAGACGACCCTGGAGACGGGGGAGCTGTGTGGGGGGCGGCACATGAGAAGAGGCTGCGGACAGAGTGGGGGCCCATGGCCCCTGTCCCCAGGGCAGAGCCCACTGCTGCCTGAGACCCACCTGGTCATCGCTGGGGCGTCTGGTCCTCACGCTCCGCTGCCAGGTCCCCTCAGCCTCTGAAAGGGAAGGCCCCGAATGCAAGGGCGGGGGGCAGCGTCACCCCTCCTGCGGGGCCTTCCCGTGGGAGCCCGGGGCATGGGCCAGCCCCCAGCCCTGGAGCCCGTCCCCAGGGTCAGCAGCGCGGGATGGGTCGCGGAGTACCCCTCCCACTGAGGCGGGGGTGTCTGCAGGGCAGGCTGCAGTCCTTGCAGGGGACCCTGGCTCTGCCCGCAGCCCTGCAGGGCCTCGAATTCGTTGCCGCTGAGCCTCAGTCTCCCGTCTGTAAGATGGGAACATGCTTCCTCGTGGGGAGGAGCCCCGCGGGCACGGAGAGCCTGCCCACAGCTTCTGGGGCCCAGGGGCCGCAGGCCAGAGGGGCAGGAGGGCTGGGGAAGGGCTGCGAGCCCAGAGGGTGGCGGGCCTGACCCAGTGACCGAAGCCTGGGGCACTACCCGTTTATACCCGCTCCCAGCCCAGGGGACTTCACAGCCCTGGGTGGGAGTCTATTTTTAGGCTCACTCTCAAACTCGCCAGCTGGACACACACCACAGGGAGAGGGAGCCGGCTGCACAGGGCTGGTGCCAGGCCTGACCTGGTCCCAGAGCAGGGTAACCCCAGGTGCTGGGAGTGGGGTGCAGAGCCCTGGCTGGAGGATTTGAGCACAAGAGCCTCCTCCCCCACCCACCCTGGCACCCAGGGGTCCTAGAATGCCCCTCCCAGGGGGCCCAGAGGAGGGAAGTGCAGCTCACTCCCGGTCACATAAATGATCCGGTATTTAAGCACCTGAACAGGTAAACAGAAGCCCCCAGGCCAAGGCAAGAAAAACAAAAAAGCACCCTCCAGCCTGGTGAGGCAGTGGGGCCCAGTGTCCTGCCCCGGCCAGGCGCCCAGGCCCTCACAACGTGCCTTCTCCTTTCCTGGGGGTGGGGATCTCGAGCCCACAGTTCTGCCCAGCACCAGAGCACGAGGGCGCCCTGGGAATCCCCGTTCCCAGCCTGGCAGGGCGTGGAGCGGGACCTGCGGAGCCAGGTGGCGGGCAGCGAGCGGGGCCTGGTGGAGGAGTCCATGGAGAAGGTCCCTAACCCCAGCCTGAAGAGTGGACGGGGCGGCGGGAGGGGCTGTGGGGGGAAGCCCCAGGAAAACAGGACGGTATCAGGAAGCCCCACCACCTCCTGCCGGCCCTCAGCCCTCCTGGGGTCTGTCCTCGTCCACCTGCAAGCACTCCTGCAGGGCACCTTCCCTCACAGCCTCACCCGCTCCCAGCTTGGGCTGCCCGGCCACACGGGCCACTCTGGGGCTCTCTGGGTGCCTCCCCACTCCCCGTCACTTCTGCAGTCCTGAGGCCTGGCCCAGCTGGCCCAGAGCAGCTGCCCTGCTAGAGGCCAGGCCATCGAGCTGAACCCCATACCCCTGGAGCCCTTGGTCTCTACGCTGGGGACCCACCCCATGCTACCCACCCTGACTGGGCCTCCTGGCCTGACCAGGAGCTTGCTGAGGTCCCGTCATGCCCAGACCCAGGGCTGTGGACTTCTCACCGAGTGCCCTCCCACACCCACGGACGTCCTCCTCCAGTCCCGGCGTGGGTCAGAGTGCACCGGGAGGCACCTCTGCCAGGCCCACGGGCTCGGCAGTCCCTACATCCTCAGGACTCCAAGACAAGGAAAAGGACATTTTACGAAGGAGCCGACGTCTGCTCCTCTCACGGGTCGGGTGGGGGGCTACACCCCCTGGGCCTGACGTTAACGCCCGTGTCCTACCAACCGGCCCTCCGAGACTGGGGACCTCGGAGTCCTCCCACGTCCCCCTCCCTCCGAGGGCCTGCCACCCGGCGGGACTCGGGGGATGTACCAGCGGCTTCCCAAGGGGCCAGCGGCTTGCTGCTCGCTCGCCCTCATCACCTCCCGGGGCTCCTCCAAGGAGCTGGGCCCTCAGAGATTCCCATTACCTGTCAAGGAAACACGCACGCCCTGTGCCAGCCATTCCGGCCTCCTGGACCGTGTGGGGGGCCGGGGGGCAGCGGGGGGCAAGTAAGACCTGGACCAAGAGGTGACCCCTGGCCGCACATGACAAAACCCCCACCCACCTCGGCAAGCACGGTCTCAGTGGAGTGAGGGGAGACGTGGGCCCGTCAGACGCCCAGTGCTGGGCACGTGCGACAAGGGGGCGCGTGGCTGAGCACAGGGAACCCTGAGTGTTTTCTGCCAGGGTAAAGCGCCGAGCAGGGCCACTAAGGAGTCTGTGGAGGAGCCAGGTGACAAGGGGCCAGGGAGAGCGGCACAGGCCGACAAAAGCACCCACCAAGCCACTGAGGGCTGCAGTCTCTGACCTGGGGCTCAGCAGCTCAGGTAAAGGTGAGTGGGGAGACGGGCACGGTCCAGGGAGAGGGCACGTGGAACCCCTCATCAGAGACCTACCCTGCCTCTGCGTGGAGCCTGGGCCACACCAGCGAGCAGGGGGGGAGGGCATATCCACTCCCAGAACCACGCCCTCCCCTGGTCCCCTTCCCCTCACATCCTCGGCTCCTGAGCTCAAACCCAGCCACGCGTACCGCGTGCCACCAGCTCTAGGGGACCCGTTTCACGTTCTAAGAGCCCTGCAGTGGGGCCGCAACTAGCAACTGCCAGCAGTTCCAAGTTGGACTGTGATTTTCCATCTTAATGCACCACGACAGGAGGCGCTGTCACCACTGGTGTCTCAGGTCTGCTGATGCAACAAGTCTCCCTCGGCTCAGAGGCCCTACGTGCCGAGCCCCACCCACACGCCCGTTAGCCACCACTGGTGCGAGGACCAGCCCCTACGTGGGGACAGACTCCAGCACTGTCCTCCCTCACCCCTCTACACACCACCGGTGCCACTGTGATCTCCCCGACAGCCCCTCCCCACCAGGCTGCCACCTGGCCCTCTACTTCCATCCAGCCTTCCGTCAGGTCCCAGTCTACTTCATCAGGGGTCACCAGCTGCTGGGCCCCCGGCCCACCCCCAAACACAGTCTTTGCCACAGAGCCACCTCTGCCTGCTGCCATCACCACAGAGAAGCACACACTGCCCCTGCCCCCCCCCCCCCCCACTGCGCGCTGCGGACTGTGGCTACTGCCCACGGCACCTGGGGGGGCTGCGTGCTGGGCACACAGCAGACTCCACACTGACTCTGCGACTGAAGTCCGTTCATCCCTGCTGCCACCGGCAAGTTCCCATCCTCTCCGGGCCTGTGTCCTCATCTGAGCCCCAGCAGCTCTCAAGGGTGTTCCCGAGGCCTTCCAACCGGCTGCTCAACAGGGACCCAAGCACAGCCACATGAAGCCACCACCTCCAACGCAATCTCTGTGGCTCCTCATCTAACACGACGGCGGGTGGGATGATCACAGAAGGCACGTACCACCATCTAACTGGCACTTCTGCGGGTGAATGGACACTGCTGATCACAAAGCGTGGACCAGAACAGTTCTGGGCAAACTGGACGCAAAGCCTGATGCCTGAGAGGGAGGGGGAGGCCCAGAGAAGTCCTGGGCACTGTGGGAAGACAGCAGTGCCACCGGCCACGGCAAACTCCCGACAAGGGCCCCCCGCGGGGCGCCACTGCACTGCGTGCTGTACAAACTCAGCCCACACCCCTCACGGGGCCAGGAAGCAGGTGTCCTGACACCCCCCATTTCAGAGGCTTGGTGAGTGGAGAAGCCTGCCACCCAGCAGCGTAGGGTCTGGACCCCAACCTCGGGCCTCCAGGGCTGGGCCCAGACAACTCAGCTGGCCTGGGCACCCCAGAGCCTGCCTCTACCCCTGCCTGCCCCCCAGCAGGTTCCTGGATGCCCTGATGTCACCGTGGTCCTGCCCAGACACATGGAGGAGCCTTCTGGATGGGACCATGAATACCTTGTTCTCTCATGAGAGCCCAGTGCTCCAGAGACCTCCAGAGGCGAGGCGAGGCATGGGGGGCCTAAGCCCAGCCTCTGGACCCCACGCCACCCCCAAACACACACACACAGGACAGGAGGTCCTCTGTTGTCCAGAAGACCGACAATGGCCATTCCGGAGTTAGAACCAGTGATGCAGCTGCTGGTTGTTCTGTGTTCCTTTAGAATTTCTGAGACTTGGATTTCCTGGGGTTCCACTTTCCTACCGTATTCTGGGTGTTTGGGGCTCTCAGCAGCCTAGCTCCAGCCCCTGAGACAGCTGGGAAACCCAAGCAGTGCCAGCAGGATGCTGCCAGACTAGAAGCCAAACAGGGCTGGTGTTCCCCGAAGACCCCCAAGCAGAGACTGGGCACTGTGTCACCTCTCACACACTTTCCTGGGTGACCACAGCTGAGTCCCTCATGACTAACAGCCTTGAGCAAATGCACTCCCTCCCACGTCGCCTGGAAAGCCCACCACCCCTTCAACTCGCCCCAAATCAAGCCCAGTCCTTCAGGACTCAGGTCCTGTCCCTGCTCCTCCCGGAAAGCTCTCAACACGCTCCACTCACTGACATCTCGGGGACTTTGCTCACATTGTCCCCTGTCCCCGGCTCCAAACTACTGGAACCATCCTCAGAGGTCCAGGCGAAAGACCACCTTCTCCTGGAAGTCTCCGGGGGGAGAGGGCAGGGGACACGACTTCTGCACGTGCATGCGGCTTGAAGTTTTTTGCAACCTGGGCTGCCTGTGCAATTCTAAGTGTGATGCCCCTGGCTTCCACCCGGTCCTGCGCAGCCCTGGGGGCCCTGTGCACGCGCAGTGGGCATCAGGCCCCGCGCCCCGTGAGCCCCCCGAGGGCATCGCAGGCCTCGCCGTCCCCCCGACCCGCCGCGAGGCGCGCTGACGCGGGAAGGAGCGCTGCGGGGCGGCGCTGCAGACACCGGGGAGCATCCTCGGGGACGGCTCCTTTTACACGGGGACAGCGGGACACCCGTCGGCCTCGGCGGGGCAGCTTCCGAGGCCGAGAGGGCGGGTCCCCCCCCCCCCCCCGGGCCCTCCGCGCCTCCGCCCCCGCCCGGGGCGCTCCCCGCGCCGCCGTTCCAGGGCGGGTCTCGGCCGCGCCCGCTCCGCCCCCGCCTCACCTCGCCGCTCGGCCGCCGCCGTCGCCGCCGTCGCCTCCGCCTCCGCCAGCTGGGGCCCGGCCGGAAGTGACGCGCCGCCGCACGCGCGCAGGCGCGGAAGCCGCCGGGCCACGTGACGGCCGGCGCGTGGGGCGGCGTGGCCGGGCCGCCGGGGTCGCGGGCGGAGGCTCGGGGCCCGTGCGGTGGGAGGCCGCGGAGCGGGCTGCCGAGGCGCTGACCCCACGCCGGGCCCCCAGACCACCGGAAGCGGCTGCAGCCGGGTGACTGGGATCAGCGGGTCCCCAGTAATCAGGCCACCACCACGGGCTTGGGCATCACGTTTATTGAAAAAGTAAAAAGTGTCACCATAAAAAAGTCACCTGGAGAAAAAGCCAGGCCAGAGGTGTGGGGAGGGGTTCGTGTCCAGGTGCGGGGTCGTGGCCAGTCTGGCCGGCTCGGGCCCCATGGGCCAGCAGTCCTGGCCCTTGAGGGCGGTGGGCGCTGGACTTCTCCAGGGACGCTGAGAGCCCTGGAGGGCAGGGCCGGGCTGGGCTCAGTCCATGCTAGTCCCTTTGAAGAGCTCTACCAGGTCCTTGAAGTCCGGGTCAATGAGGTCGGAGGGCAGATCGCCATCGTCATTGGCTGCGTCTCTGTCTGCCCCCAGGGAGATGAGATACCTGGGGGACAAAGAGCAGCGCTGGTTCAGCGGTGGGGAGATGGCCTGGAGGGTGCCCCACCCCCACCTCAGAGGAGCGGGCTGGCACCCTGAGGTCCACCTGTCTTTTTTCCAGGTGGGGTGAGGGGGAAGAAACATGACCCTTCAGAAACCGTGGCTGACTTTTCCAGTTTGCTCCAGGGAGGGAGGGCACAGGGCAGCAGGGAGGTTCCGGAATCCCTTAGAGTTCTTAGCTACACCACCAAGGCCAGCTTTGGGCAGGGGGACCCACATTCTGGAGGCCACTTGAGGCTGGAGGGGTTTGGATAGGGCTGCTGGCCTCCCCCTCTCACCTGGCTATTTCAGGGTACCCGTCACTGCAGGCGATGTGCAGGGGCGTCCAGCCGGTCTCGTCGCGCTGGTGGATGTCAGCCCCATATTTGACTAGCAGCTTCACGCACTCCAGGTTTCCAGAGAGCACGGCTTCGTGCAGGGCCGCCAGGCCTGGGCAGGGCCAGACAGGAGTGGTCAAGGCCAAGCTCTTCCCCTGCCGCCCCACCGACCCTGGGCTGGCCCTCCAGGCACTCACTCACCTGAGGGGTGGATGGTGTCCAGGGCCACTTTGCGAGCCCGGATGAAGCGCCCCACCTGTACCAGGTCGCCCTGGCGGATGTGGTCCAGGAACAGGACATCGTTGGGGAAACGGACACTGCGCTCAGCCAGCATGCGCCGGCGCCGCTGCCGGGGGCTATAGCGGCTGTAGCGGACGGTCCTGCTGGGCATCCTGGGCTGTGGTGCGGGCCACGCCTGTGGGACCCCACTGCCCTGGGAGGACTGTGCCCAGCCGGGACCAGATCAGCGTGCAGGCTCTTCTAGCTGGGGACGGTGGCTTCCGGCACGGCCACCGCGAGGCTCCCTGTGCCCCTCCGACAAGGGCACCTCCTGCTTTTATAGGCCCGCAGAGCTATATAAAGCTGCGCGGTCACACTCGCACCGCGAGGGCCTGAAACCGAGCTGCTCTCCGCCCTCCGCCCTGCGCACGGATCAGGTTTGGTGGCTAGTCTTTCAGTGCACCTGTCACTGTGCCTGGCCAAAGGGGTCAGGTTCTTCTTCCTGGCTCTCGCACCCAGCCCCACCGCTGGACCTAGAAGGTCCCTCACAGAGAGGGCACTAGAAGGACAGGGCCTGTAAGCAGGCATGCAGGTACCAAGGACATCAAGGGCTCAGGTGGTTCCCCAGGTCCTGGAGCTCTGGGACACAGGCACAGTGTGAGTGAGGATAGCTACCTCTACCTCCTGGAAAGGGAGGGGCCGCCCACATCCGAGGATGCACAGGGCCCTGACCGTGTGGGAGAAAGCTCAGCCCCACTTGTCTCCCTCCCTGTCCCTTGTCACCTTCCACATGGCTTGTGTCACTCTCAGGGGCCTTATGGGCACTGCCGTCCTTCTGCCTGGGAACCTCCCAGGTGAGAGTCAGAATACCACCACTCCTACTCAGGCCAGCTCACCCTGCCCATCAGGAACTTACAATGGACTGTTGCCCTCCCCTACTAACCCTGTTCCTGCCCATTCCAGTCTCCTGCCACTTACTGGACACATGGTCACACTTAAGGTGGCATCCAGTCTGTGCCCCCAAAACAGGCCATCATGTTCTGGGTGGTGTGTGCCCCCTGCACCTGGCCTGGTGCAGACTTACCTGTAGGAGTGCGGCCAGTGGAATTTAAGAAGGCATGCCAGCACCTGCCTTCCCTGCCCCAGCCAAGGTCTAGGGGGTTGGGGGGAGGTGCTTAGGCCTGAATGCAGGAACCAGGGGACACAAGGTGTGAGCAGGACACACAGGAGCAGAGCGGGGCCTGGGGCGTGCCAGGATAGCCCCCAGTACCTGAAGCTGCCACATTGGTTTGCCAGGGCCACTGTAACGAGGTGCCAGACCAGGGCCTTCAATGACAGAATTTGATCCTCTCCCAGTTCTGGAGGCCAGAGTCCAAGATCCAGGTGTCAGCAGGGTCTGTCCTTTCTAAGGGAGGGTCTGTCCCAGGCCCCTCTCCTGGTGCCCCCCCCCACCTCTGCTTGCAGACACTTCAGCCCATCTCTGACTTCACGTGTACACACGGGGCTCTTCCCAAGTGCTTGTCTGTGTCCAAACTTCCCTTTTGTTTTGTTTTTTCCGCTTTTTGGTATGTGGGGAGCTCCCTGGCTGGGAATCGAACCCAGGCCGCAGCGCTGACAGCGCCAGCGCCGAAGCCTTAAGCCGCTACACCACCAGGGAGCTCCCCAAATTTCCCTTTTTTATAAGGACACCAGTTGGTGGATTAGGGCCACCCAACTCTGGTATGAGCTCGTCTTGACTGATTACATCTGCAGTGACCCCATTTCCAAATAAGGTCCCATCACTCTCAGGTGCCAGGACTAGGACAGCACATATGAAAGCTGGAGAGGACACAGTTCAACCCCAATGCTGGCGAGATCCCCCCGGAGAACCGAATGGACACTGGCCGGCACTCTCTGCAGGGGCGGGGCAGGCAGCTGGGTCCCCAGCACCCCTTGCATCATCCAGCTGGTCTGGATCCAACAAAATCAAATCAGCAAATGTATCTGACACCCTCTAGGTGGGCCAAACGCTGTGGGAAAACAGGGCGTGTCTACCAAGGCCTCCCAGCCCTCACGGTTTTCTAGGTTTGCCTCAGTGGCCACCACCCGGCCAGTGGACCAGCCCCACAGGCCTCAGGCCACAGGGTCCCTGCACCTCGGGGGGCTCAGAGGATGGCGGGTCTTAACTCCTAGCCACTGGGGAGGAGTCAGGTGCACTTGCTGTGGCTTATTTACACCAGGCTGAAGACTCGAAGTTCTACCCTGGAGACGGGAGACAGAACTTTCCTTTGATGTGAAGATTACCTTTTCTGATGTGGAAAGTTCTGTCTGCCCTCCCCGCTCAGAGGATCAGATGAAAGGACTTCACAGAAAGCCCAACGGCATGGGGCACCGCCCTCTGGGGGAGTGACCCAGCCCCAAGAAACAGGCTGGGGCAAGCCCTCAAGATGGGCGTGGTGGCAACTTCAAGAGGACCCTCTGGGCACCTGCTAACGGCAAGCTGAGAGCTTGGGGGTTCTGTTAGAGAAGGGACTGATCCCCCAAACCTCCCTGGCGACAGCAGACCTCCTGAAAGGTACTTAAGTGCTCTTTAGCGAGGACATGGGACCCCGGACCTGACCTGCAGATGGAATGGCACCTTGGAGCACTTTGGCTGTGAACAGTGTACCTGCCACCCTTGTCACAGGGGGCATGTCACGCAGCCACGTCAGAACCCAGCTGGTATTTGAGCAGTTCTGTCCCTGGTCCTTCTCGGCCAGAGTGAGCTTGTGAAATGACCTGGTTTGCGTGATTTTATTTATTTATTTATTATTAAAAAAAAATGTTTGGCCATATAAGCAGGACCACTGTCAGCTTTTTATTATTTTTATTATTTTTTACGTATTTATTTATTTATTTTTTGTCTGTGGGTAGCTCCCTGGCTGGGAATCGAACCCAGGCTGCAGCATCGACAGCGCCAGCGCCGAAGCCTTAAGCCAGTACACCACCAGGGAACTCCTAGTGTGATTTTAAGTTTCTGTTATCCACAAGACTGAAAGGAAAACATCTAATGCAAAAAGCTTACTTTTGGTGAGTTCCAGGAGTACAACCAGTGGTGCCCTGCCCCTAGCAGGAACCCTACCCTGCCCCCCCACAGCCTCCGCGACCAGAGGACCAGGAGGGTCTGCTCACAGGTCCAGCAGCCGGCTGTGCGTCCTACCCCCTGGAGAGAGGCAGGAGGGCACAAAGCGGGGGAGGGGGGGAGAGGGGGATGCCTGGAGCTGTGAAGCCTGGACTGGGGACCCAGACCTGCAGTTGCCTCGCTAATCCACCAGCCCTGACAGGTCTTGGACTCCACCCCGGAACTTCCCAGCCAAGCCAGGCCCAAGAATGCACTCATCAGCTGCATCTGCAAAAGGGGACAGGTATCGGTGACACCCCTCTCAGGAGCGTGATGGCAATGCTCTCACAGCTGAGCTCTGTCCCAGCCTCCTGTGCAGAGGACCAGGCTCCCACAAGCTGGTCCCCTGCATGGTGGCACCATGGCTGGGGCAGGAAGCAGGATTCGTAAGGGTAACAATGGCATGGTAGTTAGGTTTGAACTTTTTTTAATACTTTTTTTGTTTGTTTTTGTTTTTGTTTGGTATGTGGGTAGTTCCCTGGCCGGGAATCGAACCCAGGCCGCAGCGTTGACAGCGCCAGCACCGAAGCCTTAAGCCACTGCACCACCAGGGAGCTCCCAGGAAGCAGGATTGGGCACATCCCACCCGCTGTCGCTGCGACTCCCAACAGCCCTGCTCATCATGTGGGCAGAACTGAGGCTTCACACCCACAAACCCTGGAGCAGACTGGGTAGCAGCCTGGGCACTGGCCACCCTAGAACCAGGGAAGGACGCCTGGCTGTGGGCAGCCATCAGCTTGGTTGCTGAGCCAGAGGAGCATTGCACCAGCCAGGCTGAGGCTGCTCAGGGCGCTCACACCAGTCCTCACCGCCCACCGACCGCACATTGCCCACTCTGGTTGGAGGTAGGGGCAGCCCTGGGGTGTGTGAGGGCCTGGATGGCAGGCTGACTTCCTGAGGAGGGGAGGGTGAGCGCACAGGCCTCTTGTTGGGAGCGTAACTAAGATCAGAAGGGAGGTGACACCCCCACCTCCCCATGGGCTATGACCACCAAAGACCATGTTCACAAATGCCATGGTCACATCTGCCAGCCACGCCCCGTCACCTGGAGCTCCAGTGAGCCTCAGAACTGGGGGAGTCGGGGGCAGACACTGGGAACCGCGGGCACGTGGCCCACTCCAGGGGGCAAATCAGAGGTGGAGGCTTGATGTGACGCATGGAGTGACAGGCAGAGTGCTATCCCAGGCCTCCTAAACACAGTGTTTCCACCTCCACTCTGTTCTTTCAGGATGTCACAGGTGTTCTGTCTCCCCAGCCCCTGCAGGGACCCACAGACACAACAGGCCCAAGAGGTACCACTACTCCCAGCTCAAAAGCGCCATCCACCCGACACAGCCAGGCCGACAGCTACGCGTCTGCAGGAAGACCTGTCTTGGACTTTCCTCTGTGCCAACCACAAGCTGAGGTTCTAGAAGCCACATTAATTTTCAAAACCGCATCATTTTTCCATGAATGTTTAGTGATAAGCACAGGAATGTGTTATTTTACCTGTCCCTGAAGCCAGTCCCCATCAGACCTGCCGTGGTCTGGGCCTTGGCGGGGAGGTGCCACTGCACAGGGCACCTGCCAGCCGCTGGCTACGACTGCCCCCATGTCCAGTGTCCTGATGTAGCATCAAGCAAGATCCATGTTGTGACACGATGCCCAGGGAGGGTACCGCCAGCCACACCAGTCACACGAGTGGAGCCACCCGGTGACCTGCAGCGACACCCCCAGGCGTGTGAGCTCCCATACCCACACCCTGCTCCCAGAAAGGCGCTGGACATTAGCGGCCCCACCTGCCACCTTTTCTCACCAGTGCCCACCTGGTGTCCGCAGACATCGTAAAGCAGACTCGACAACAGGCAGTAAAATTTGAACTTTATTTGGCCAATGTGTTCGGTTCCAATGTGGCAGAAATGCCTGACGAACTGTCAACAACTGATGGGGCTCAAGCATCCTGGGCCATCTATAGGCCCAGAAGTGGGGGGTCCTGGTTCTGCCCAGCACAGGCCTCAGGCTGCCCTGGAGGTCACAAAGCGGCCAGGAGCCTGGCTAAGGAGGGAGCCTGGGTCAGCCCTGTGGGTGCCCGCCACCGCCTCCAGTGACAGCGACCCTGCGACAGAGACCTGAAGTCTCCATTTAACCAAACAATGGGAGAGCCACACTCAGTCACAGCAGCACTGGCACGAGGTGGGAGTGAGCCATCCTGCCTGGCTCGGTCCCTCTCCAGGCAGGGGACACCAGAGTCCAGGGCCCGGGCAAGCTGGAACAGACACCCTGATGTCCAAAAATCCCACAGATGGAAGTTTTTAAAAGTGACAGCATAAACCTAACGGGAAGGAGACATTGCCAGCGTGAGGTTCCCAAACGTTTCGGCAAGTGCTCTGGACACAACCGTGTACGAAAAAGTACGTCACGATTAAAGAGCAGCAGCCCGAGACGGGCTGGCTGGACAGGGCTCCCCTTCGAGAAGCCGGACGGCGGAAGAGGAGGGTCTAAGTGTACGTGTGAGAGTGAAGTGTTGCCTCAGGGAGTTCCCTGCATTTCTGACCGACGCTCCTCCACCGGGTAAGGGTCCCAGGCTCCGGAGCTGCACTGCAGGGGTGCGGCCCACCGAGGGTGAATCGGGGTGCTGGGCGGATTGTGACATCACAGCTCGTCCTTCACAGCTTTCTGATCGTCGTCGTCCTCCAGGTCGGGCTCCTCCGCTTCCTCTAGGTCTTCGAGGTCCTGAGACGGCGGGAGGAAAGGGAAGCTGGAGACCGGAGGCCCTTACACACCCGGCACACCAGACGGGGCGCTGCCACTCTGGTCTCCACGCACGGACACCTAGACGGGGAAGCACTGTGCAGAGCTGGGGATCACAGCCCACACCCTGGGGTGGCTGAGTGGCAGGGGCAGCCCCTCCAGGTCTCAAGGTCTGTGGGGCCAGTGATGGCTCACCGACCACAGCAGCACAGGCTGCTGCCCTCCCCCAGTCCCAGCCCCACTCTGGGGAGTGGGCTCCCTCAGCAGACCTACCCCCAGCCCGACTTCCCTAGAGCTTCCGGGGGTGGGCCCTGACCACGGAATTGACACCGCCCACCGCAAACATCCTGCTATCCACCCGCCCCCACCCTGCCACCACCTCTCGGCCAGGGCGTACTCCGAGGTGCCCTCTGCTCCCCCATGGCCGACACCGACAGGGCGCCTCAGCCAGCGGGTGGGGAAGACACCCGAGTCCCCAGGCCAGCCCAAATCGGACAACCACCACTCACGTCGTCATCTCCTGCCCCGTCCTGGCCACCGCTGTCCAGGAACTTCTTAAAAGCATCTAGTGTCCGCTCCCCGTTGTAATCGATGACCTGCGGGGGAGGGGGAGGTGAGAAGCGGCCCGGGCACAGAGGCGGGGCTCCTAGGGCCGCCCGCTGCCTACACCCCCTGCACTGCCGCCAGGAGGCGCACCGTCCGCTCTGGGCCGGCCGGGAAGAACTTGAGCGTCGGGAAGCTGTGCACTTTGACGGCCTCCACCTCGTTGGCCGTCGAGTCCATCTTGGCGATGATGATGTTCTCATGGTCCTTGTACGTCTCTCCCAGCTTATCCCAAATGGGAGCCAGCTGTTTGCAGTGACCGCACCACGGGGCGTCTGCAAGGAAGCATCCCGAGTCTCGCGGGGCCAGGAAGCCGCACTGCCCGCCCCCCAACCCCCGCCTGGAGCCACCCGGAAAAGGCTTTGCTTACAGAACTCCACGAAGACGTTCTTTTTCTCATCAAAAGCAACCTCTTCAAAGTTCTTCCCGACCAGCACTCGCACAGGATGCTTGTCCCAGTCTTCAGGCAGCTCCTGGCTCATCAGGTGGGGCTGGAGGGCGGGGGGCGGGGTTAGGTTCATGGCTAGACACAGGGCCGCCCACGGCCCCGCCCCCAGAGGCCCCACCCCCGACACAGGGCCGCCCACGGCCCCGCCCCCAGGCACAGGGCAGGCCCCCCACAGTGGGCCCAGGAGGCCATGCGCACACCTTGATCTTGCCCTCCAGGAAGCGGTGGCAGAACTCCGCGATCTTCTCCGTCGTGAGCTCCTCCGACTCGGGCTTGTACTTGGTCATCTCCTCCTCCAGGGTGATGAGCCGCACGGCCGGGCACTCCTCCTTCTTCAGGCCGAAGAACTCGAGGATGCGCTGGTTGTCGGTGTGGTCACTGTCGATGAAGATAAACAGGATCTTGGGGGAGAAAAGGCGCATTCAGAGCGGCTGTGGGAGGACGCCTGGCCTCCCGGCAGCCCTAAGCCCTCGGCGGCACCCCTCCCCCAGGGCAGGCGGGGCATGGAGGGGGCGAGCACCTTGCCCTTGAAGCTCTCGGCGGCCTTCTTGAAGCTGCCCAGCTTGCCATCGTAGTCGGACACGCTCTTGGGCAGGAACAGCAGGATGTGTGTCTTGATTTCACCTCCGAAAATCTTGGGTGCGGTCTGTGTTGGAGACACGGGCCACATGGTGTGAGCCACGCGCTAAGCTCTCTCAAAGGCCCAGACAACAACGGGGACTGCAGTGGGGTTCCCGGGGCCCCACCTGCCCCCGCAGGCCCAGCGATGGACACACCTGCTCAGTGAACTCGATGACCAGCGGCAGCTGGTTGTGCTTGATGAAATCCAGCAGCTTCTCTTTGGTGATCTCCCCATCAAAGTCATTCCGGCCTTCGTCAAACTATGGACAGAGAGGGCCCTGAGCACAGAGGGCGGCAGGGCCACCTGTGCCCCGGCCAGCCAGCCAGCCCCACCTTCCTGACCGGTGCTAAGAGCAATGGGGGGGGGGCAGGCCCCATGTCCCTCTGAGGACTGGGCACAGTGACGTCCTTGAGAACACGGGCTCCCCAGGAGCATGGGCCACAGTTGGCCTGGACCTCGCCCCATGGGACCGTGTGGCAGCCACAAGAGTGCCACATCCCAGTGCCCGGAACCTTCCTCATCCCCAAGTCCCTAACGCAGCAGCTGTCACTATGTGGGCCACAGCCCTGTGGGCAGCTGCCAGGTCAAGGCAACTTGCATCTACACATTGAGATGTCACGTGCCTTCTCACACTCTCTTTCAAGTGCAGGTGGCTTTATGGGGGCAGCACGTGTGACATCACAGCAGACCGAGGGCAAACGGAAGAGCCTGCCGTTCTGCTCAGACAAACGTTACTATTGATGAGGTGTAACGAGTTTATCATCGTTACCTCAGAATGAATACGTTTTTATTAAGTTTCTCAGTTGTAATTTCTAACAATGAACACCAACAGGTATAACGCACAAACAAACTCTTTGGGGTCCCCAGTAACACGTAAGGGGTTCGGAAGTCCTGGGGCACGAAGGTGGGGGCTGCTGTCGTGGATGAGGGCCGATGGGGCGCCCCCCGGCCTCAGAGACAATTCCGACACAGAACGGTTGGTCCAGTGCCTGAGCCCTCCAGGCGGGCAGTTCAGGTGAGCCCGCCACCGCTCCGGAGCTCTCACAGGAGACCCGCAGAGAAAGAGCGCACCCTTCCTTCTGTTCCTTCCCCATGTTCGCTTCCGGAAAGGCAGGCGGCTGCTCCCTGCTCCCAAGGCACTTCATGGTCACACCAGACGGAGGGCCGGGCACCGCCCCATCCTCCCCACACCCGCACACGGGGATACAAGGGCACAACAGCCACGGCCAAGAGCACGTTGTTTAGAAAACAGAACCTGGCAGGCGGCTCCATCGGGCGCAGAGCGGGCAGGGCCCTTGCCCCCAGCCCCCGAGCGGCTAGCACTGTCCGCCCGATGTCCCGCTGGGCAGCTGCTCTGCCTTGAGCCACAATCTTTTTGGTGACGTTGCCACATTACACTATGCGCACCACGCACTTCTGTAAAAGCAGACAGGCCACCCCCATTTAGCTGGGGACAACCGCAGGAGGCCACAATGGGCACGTCACAAAAAGGCTCCCGCTGCAGGCGACAGGGGGGCCTGGTCCCACAGCCACTCCCAACGCCCCAGCCTCCAGGAATAAAAAGGGAAAACAGCGAACATCAGAACAAAGCCACAGCACGCTCAGCTCTCAGACCCAGGGTCCAACCCCAGGGACCAGGGACCCCAGCCGCGACTCACAGGCTCAAGTGCTACCGGCCCTTTGTCCTCCTGCCTGCCAAGTGCCAGCCGGCCGCTGGGGAGTCCGCCTGCTGGGACCCCTGGGGCAGCGGCCAGCTTGGCCAGGCTGCCCCGGGCAGACAGGAAGACCCCGCTCACTCTGAGGAGTTGGGTGAACAGGCGGAAGGTAGGAGACCAGTAAAGGCCGACAGAGAACAATCGGCGTGACAGCCGGGAGAGCGGGGATGACGGGTATGGCGCACCTGCAGCCCTGCGCCTTCCTCTGGTCCATGGGCTCCGCTGTCGCACTGCAGCCGTGGCTCTCAGTGACCCCCACAACGGAGACCAGGGGCTCGGCCAGGTGGCCAATGGAGCCACTGAGAGCCACCGAGAGCCACATAGATGAGTGTCAAAGGCGTCGGAGACGTTCTCACTACACACACTTCAGAACAAGGCCCAGGACTTCGCCTTTAACAACCACTCAAGTCCACCCGGCTCTCTGTGGGTTTTCCTGACCAGGCATTGACCGCACTTCCTCGGGCACCTCGGCGATGGCAGCCCCCGATCCGTTAATTACGTTCCCTCCACTGAGCAAAAAGCGTGCACGTAACGTCTCAAGTTCTGTCAACAAAGCGGCTATAGCAATGCCCCGGTGACAAGGACAGGAAGAGAAAGCTGCCCAGAACCACGCTGGCCATGTTGGCGATGGGTGACTCCAGTCCTCCGGAGCACTGCAGAGGCTCCGCTCTGTCCCGACAGCCCCAGCAAAACGCTGGACACCCAGCGGTTACTGCACGAAGCCACCGCGCCTCACCCCCGCGTGTAGCGTGTGCACACACGGCGCCCTGCCAAACACTGTGCCCTTCCTAAGAAGGCAGGACAGGAGTCCTGTCCCCACCCCTGGACATGCCTCCCGCCCTGCAGCTCCTTCTCTGTCTGCAGTCTGCACTGTGCTTTCTGGCCCCCCATCCAGGGGCAGCCCTGTCCTAAGAGCACGAGTGGTGGCTGAGATGAAAAGCAAGGACTCCATCGTCCCACCGGTCACATGCCGACACGAAGCCTGCAGCGACCTTGCAATGGTGCAGAGCGGAGAAGACACCAGTCCTCACCAGCAGCCCCTTTCCAAAGAGGAGGGACACCAGGATGAGGGGTCGTGGGAGCCCGTGGGAGCGGGGCTGTGCCAGCCAGGTGGGAACACGCACCCTGACAACCAACCCCCCAGAGCCTGTCTGGGGTAAGGAAAAGTTTTGGAAACACGGAAATACGCCCCACGGCACAGCAAACGTAGCCACAGAATCCTGCACAACACACTGTCCTGCGTCTCACCAGCTTTCAAACGAAGCAAACCCCTTCCAAAGCAGCTCCGCCCTCATAAAGCACAGCGCCCAGGGCTGCCCCGGAAGCTGAGCAAACGTCCCCTAGCCCAGGGGCTGAAGGCCACTCGCCGAGCTGCTCCTGCGGTCTGACACTGCAAAACAGGCCTTGATAACAGGCGGGCTGGCGGTCCAGCAGCCTGGGCAAGGTTCTCCAGGCGTGGCACTAAGGAAGGTGACATCACCCCACAGGGCAACACCTCGGCGACCCCGGGCAGCCTGCTGAGGGCCACTCACCTTCTTGAAGAGGACAACCCCGTCCTTGTCTAGCTGGTATTTGGAGAACACATCACTGTTGGACGTGATCCCGAAGGGTATGTCATCGATGGCCTCTGCTGCCAGCAGGAACTGCTTGGCCAAGTCCGACTGCGTGTCCTGGAGAGGAGACCAGAGGTGGCCACATGCCCCAACTCCAGGGACCCCTGCCCCGCCAGCAGCAGGCAGGTCAGCGCCTTGTCCTCCCACGAGAGGGGTGAGCCCAAGACAAATCCCAAAGCCTTTACCTTGAAGAAGCCGATGACCGTCACTTCGCTGGACTCCACCAGGGCCTCGGCGGCAGCCCTGTCGGACAGCGTGGTGGCAGCGGGGCCCGTCCGTTTCTTCAGCCAGTTCACAATGTCGTCAGCTTCTCTGCCAGCTGCACCCAAACAGAGGCAGGGTCCCTGTGAAACTGGGGCCACCCTCCGCCCATCCTCTGAGCCTCTTGCCACAGGAGCACCTGTGTCGCCCCTGTCCGAGTCCGGAGACGAAGCAGCTTTTCTGTGCGTGGAGGCGGTGGGGTGGGGGCAGTGGTGACCGCTGGGAATCAGGGTGACAAATCACTTTTGTCCTCTGAGCTCTGCGCACTTTCTAAGTTGTCCCTGAGGTGTGTTCAGTGAACACAGGCGCACCCCACCCCACCCCCGGCCGGTGGTCTCACACTCAGCCTCCCCCCTAATCACAGGTGGGGCAAAATTACAGGAAGAGCCAACACGAGAAGGCCAGTTAGTAAGTCAGCCTGAGGCCGGATTTCCAGGTGAGGACCCCACCCCGCCCAACGTGGGTGCCCGCCCGCCTCCGAGGCAGAGCGCGTGAACAGGAAGATGCCCGCTCTGCTCAGACCCACGACTGTCCCCTTGCAGGCCCTGATGGCCCAGTCCCCGTGGACGGGGCCCAGATCGCAGGTTTGGAAGGAGGCTGAGTCACCAATCACGGGCGGAACTGGAAGTACCTCGTCCACAAGGCCTGCAGCTCAGTGATGGGGTCCCGGTAACCCTGGACGAGCCCCTTCCTACCCCAAGGGGACCAGGAGGCAAAGCAGGGACAACGGTACAGCAGCCCAGCGAGAAGGCCAGGGCTGCCGACGTCAGAACTAACAAGCCGGGCTGCCCAAGAGGACTCTGACGAATGAGCCACGGAACCGGTTTTATAGACAAAAGCGTCCTTTTGTCACAGGTCCTGCCCGGGCTATAGAGGGGCCCAGCCCCACGAAGGCAGCCTCAGAGCGAACACGCAGGGCTGAGGGCTCGTGGTGCAGGCATGGCTGGGCGCGAGTGCACGCTCTGCATGACAGTTGGGTGACGGGGCTCGCAGCCTCAGCCCTTCCCGGGGGAAGGCCCTCTGCTCGCTCGGCTTGGTGGCCAGCACCGCTGACAGCCCCCACCACACGTGGTGCCCCAGCCTCTCTGCCCTCACTGCTCCACCTAGGGGCAAGCCTTGGCCTGCTGTCCGTCCCACAGGTCTTTCTGAGAAGTTCTTCCAGGACGAGCACTTTCCTCCTGTGACCCTCCGAGATGGAACTGGACCGAGAACTGGGGTCGGAGGAGCGGTCCCCATGCCCGCCTGAAAACGGGCCTCCCCACCCACAGTCCTCCAGGGCTGGGCAGGTGAAGGGCGGAGCCGCAGCCACACCTGTATACTCTCTGGGGGAAGCCGTGTCTCCGTTCTTGAAGAACTTGATGGTGGGGTAGCCACGGACGCCGTACTGCTGGGCCAGGTCAGACTCCTCCGTGGCATCCACCTTTGCCAGTCTGATCTCTGACCCTTCCGCCTTCAGCTTCCCGGCCGCTTTGGCATACTCAGGGGCCAGAGCCTTGCAGTGGCCACACCAGGGGGCATCTGAAAAGGAAGGCGAGATGCTAGAAAGCAGCACTGGACCCAGCTCCCGCTCCCCGTTCCCTTGTCCTTGGCTACTTCCCTCCATGAAAACCTTATCTGTTGGCCAAGATAACCCCACAAGGCGGAGCTGATAGCTTGGGGCTCTTGGGCAATATCAGGACAGAGGCCACAAATGACAAACCCAACCCACCTCCCCCTGTTTAGCACAGGAAGACAGACTCTTAGTGATTAGCTACTTCCTGTTACCTGCATGCAGGCCATTTGGGAAGACCTGTCCCTACATGACACCCATCTGTGCCCACCTGCCCTGGAACTCACATTAACGCTGGCTCTTTATGCTGTGGGCACAAGACCATCTCTCCCCTAAGGTTAGCAGCTGTGTTGGGCCTCAGATTCCCAACCCAGACCCTCAGGATTAACCGCTCACAACCACAAAGGTTTGCATGCCAGTGGACACCACCATCAGACAGAAGGCAGCAGTCAGGGGCTGAAAGTGGTGCAGGGAGGAGTGGGGCGCTCGGGGGAGCAGTTAGGGAGCTTGACCCTGGCTCATTTCTGTGTCTGTGGCAGCTCATACAGTCACCCCTGTCTCTCCCAGGCTAGCACAGAGGGATCCTGCCATGGGGACATCGGGCACAATGGCAGTGCTGGCTCTCAGCCCACGGTCACCCTTAGGGTCCAGCTCTGGCAGGAAGATGTCCCCAGGACGCCGGCAGCACAGGGACACTTGACAGCAGGTCTGTGGGCTGTTCCAGTCCAGGACCAGCCTCCCAAGGGGCTAGGACTCAGCGTGTCCAGGGGTGGCCGGGACGCTGACAGCCCCGAGGGCCTCCAACCCGCCGCCGGGGGTTGGAGGACTAGGGTGGATGGAGAGGGCAGCTGGTCCTCTGTTCCCCGGCCCCTCAGGCCCCACTCTGCCACTTGCGGCCCCTCCGTCCGCCCTGTGGCCCCAAGCCCTCCGTCCCCTGGACTCCCCCACCCCCGCCCCTCTGTGCCGGTCCCCGTCCCCACCCCGCGGCGGCGGCGAGGCCCGGGCGGCACTCACAGAACTCCACCAGCAGGTACTTGTGGGCCGCCAGCGCTTCCTCGAAGTTGCCCTTGTTGAGCACCAGGACGTGGTCCTCCTCTTCGGGGTCGGCGCCCGCGCGAGGCAGCGCGACCAGGGCCAGGCAGAGCAGAACGCGGCACAGCATGTCGGAGGGAAGAGCGGCGCTTCTATTGGCGCCGCCAGACAGCGAGGCCACGAGAGCGCGCGCCGCCCACCCCGCCCTTATATACCCAGCCGCTGCGCGCGCGCCCACCCGCGTCCTCCCATGATTGGCCGGTGAGTT